>JAKSZT010054317.1:1177809-1242877 GCA_026826555.1 Tolypeutes matacus
CCTCACACATGTATGGTTTCTGTATGTGATAAGTTCCCTGGTGCTCAGCCAAGTGTAAATTGTCTTTCAATATGGGGACACACATGTCACAGGGGTGCGTCTTCTGAGTGTAAGGATTTGCCTGGAGAGTCCTAACCTGTGACATTCCTTCTATAGGCACTCTCTCTTCAGAAGGCACCTCATCATCCTCCACTCCATGCCAGCCACCTGAAAGCAAAGAAGTGATGGTGATACACATGTTGACTTTATTGGGAAGGGCAGCTACAT
This sequence comes from Tolypeutes matacus, assembly GCA_026826555.1. Classification (NCBI taxonomy): domain Eukaryota; kingdom Metazoa; phylum Chordata; class Mammalia; order Cingulata; family Chlamyphoridae; genus Tolypeutes; species Tolypeutes matacus. Next base: position 1,178,077 of record JAKSZT010054317.1, read on the forward strand.
CAAAAATGTACATCTTGGTACATCAAAAACAAGTCCATGGGATTATTTTCAGGACAAGGGAGTTGGGGTCAGATTGAGGAAGTGGCTTTTCTTCACTACTAGCTCCTAAGGTCACAAAATGGGGGAGGCCTCACCAGCAGAAGGACACAAAGAGAGGGTGTGGCTTGGAGTGTGAAGGCAGGGTTTACAAGTCACTTCTCTACCAATGGCTTTCAGCAGGACTTAGGTCTGCTGGTAATATATGTTGATGCGCAGAAGCATGTCTCCAGGACCAGGAAAATCTGATTACAACAGCTGGTATTGAAGGACTATTTAAGGATTTGTGGACATCTCACAACACAATGCTAGAGAGCAATGCAGAGGGAGCAGTGGAGGAACAGTGAGACATGGAATCTATAAAAGTAGCGAATAGCCCTAGGTCAGAGCAGAATATAAGTAGTAGAAACGACAAGCCAGCAAAGTGTCAAGAATGGGGAAGGAAAGGTAGAAATGAGGTGTGGCCACAACACTGGTTGAACAGGACAGGTTCCTGGTAATGATCTGAACATAGCCTTGGAATCACACCCTCCCCCAGCTGATATTCACCAGGGCCAGGCCACCTCTGAGCTCATCTTGCCACCGCTGGAACCATCTGCATTCTGTGACAGAATGGGGATCTACCCCCACCCCCAATTGACAACTACACAGGACACGAATAATGCAAATCTTAAGGGAAAGACAGATAGATGAGTGGCCAGCACTGGCTGAGAACAATTCAGCATATAATAGACCAGAGGAAAGAAAATTAACACTACAAAAACTTCAAAAGAGTGTTTCAAGAACAACCCACGGTCCATATAGGTAGTGACCATGTCAGTGCCTATAATTTCTGGCACAGCAGTCATGAGTAGACGTCAGATACAGGAAGAGGGCAGAACCTGTAGCACGGAGGTACCATGGATCTGGGAAAGGGCAAGCAAGGAGGGAACCATTAAGGTCACAGCAAGACTGCTGACCCCAAATCCTTCCCTACGAGGCTTTGGGGCAGCAAGTGTTGGGGCTTCAAGAGGAGAGAAGAGGGTAGTACATTCAGCCCAACCTTAATAACAGCACTTACTCCAGGAAACTGGGGATGGAAGCTGTGCCCATGGATGTGATGTGAGATGGGACAGAGCTGGGTGGAACAGGGGAAAGACAGAGCCTAGCCCTGGACAGTGGGGTGGGTGTCAGGGCCTTACCTGGTGAGGCCACAAGTGCAAGGTTCTCCAGCATCACATCGTGGTACAAGCATCTCTGAGCCTCATCAAGGAGCCCCCACTCCTCCCAGGAGAAGTACACAGCCACATCCTCAAAGGTCACGCTGACCTGCCATGATGGGGACTGATGAAACCACGAACAGCCTCTCTCCTGAGGACCCACAATCCATCCCCCCACATATCTATCCCATGTTTCTCCCCAGCAACCCAACTCAGAGGAGACACCAGGCCCTGGTGCTATGGATGCTGCTCTCTCCTCGTGGACCCCTCAATCACTGGGTCCAACCCTCAGCAACAACAGAAAGTGGACAGATAGACATTGTCAAATTTTGGCCCTGACATACAGGGACCCAATGCTCCCTGCCAAGTATTTCCCTTGGTGTCAAGACTGTGCCTTCGGATACAAGCAAACTTGCATTTACCCTTCACTCTTAAATCCCCCAATACCAGGGTCCTGGGGCCATCAGTTCACACTGCCTCTCCATATGCACACCATTCTTCAGACTATACCTTTCTCACATCTCTGGACCTAGAGCCACTCCCTGCCCCATATCATAGGCATCTCCATGGATTCCCCGCATGTTATTTGCCACAAGGCATCAAGAGAGGCCTTGGCAAATTCAAACAGGATCTAGTACTCCCCTAGACCTCTGGTGGCTCCCACTGCCAGGGGCAGCCCGGTTGCCTGTTATGAAGCCTCCCTGCCTGCCTCTGATTCTCACTGCAACATTAGCTGGGGATTGTGGGAAGATAGCAGCAGACTAACAGGCAGAGCTGAAGGCTCTCACAAAAACAACAGAGAAAGAACCAAAAGCTGTCCAAGAGATATGCTTTGGGGGTCAGCAGACCAGGACAGTGCTACACAAGTCCCAGGAGGGTGAGTGACAGAGAGACAAAGAAACTGAAATGACAAACGTGAGTTACCAAGCCTCTGTGGCACCCGGGAAGGGCTCCCCTCCCCCCACTCCCAGATATTAAGCTGGGGTAAAACCCCTGTCTGGCTGCAGCCAACCGAGGGGGAACAAGTATCTTCCTTCCTGCCACTGTTTCAAGGAAAAAGGGAGGGGAGGTTGGGATGCTTTTCTTAAGTGAATTCGGCCAGCAAAGCCCACTTTGAATCTCTGCTCTGGAGATTCAACACAGGAACACAGGAATGCTGAGACTGAAACACCTCAGTGGAAAGGTGCACTAACTAGCGCCATCCGCTGGCCAGTCTGGAAATTGCATGGACAAAAACTGTTCACGCTCTCTGTATCCAACCCCTGGGAGAAAATCTGCACCCCACTAATGAGTCCCTGGTCTGATTTTGAAAACTTAAGCTGGGCAACTTAAAAGACTGAGAATAAGTTGAACCAAATATGAAAGAAAAGCTGTGGGGGGGGGAACAATAGGCAAGAGAGAGAAATTGGCCATTAGAGTAAATTCACCAACATATTCAGATGCCTAGACATCAGCAAAAAATTACAAGCCATACTAGGAAACAGGAAGAAATGGCCCAGCCAAAAGAACAAACCAAATATCCTGAAGAGATACAGGATTTAGACAATTAATCAGTGATGATCATACAACTCTCCTAAATCACTTCAAAGAATTTATAGAAAATATGACTAAAGAAATAAAGGATATTAAGAAGACACTGGGAGAGCATAAAGAACAATTTGAAAGCCTGCAAAGAAAAGTAACAGACCTTATGGGAATGAAAGACATGATGGATGAGATTAAAAATAGGTTAGAGGCCCAAAGGAGCAGATTTGAATTGCTTGAAGACAGAATTAGTGACTTTGAAGGCAGGACATCTGAACTGGAAAAGACAGGAGAACAGAAAGAGAAGAAAATGGAAAATGGAACAGAGTCTCAGGGAACTGAATGACAATGTGAAATGCGCAAACATTCGCATTATTAGTGTCCCAGAAGGAGGAGAGAATGGAAACAGGGCAGAAAGAATATTTGAGGAAATAATGACCAAAAGCTTTTTCCAACCCTTACGAAAGACATAAATGTCAATATCCAAGAAGGACAACGTACCCTAAACAGAGTAAGTCCAAATAGACCTACCCCAAGATACCTATTATTCAGAATGACAAATATCAGAGATAAAGAGGATTCTGAAAGCAGCAAGAAAAAAGCAAAGCATCACGTACAAGGGAAACTTGGTAAGATTAAGTGCAGATGTCTCATCAGAAACCATGGAGGAGAGAAGAAGGTGGTCTGATGTATTTAAGGTACTAAAAGAAGACCTTAAAAACTGCCAGCCAAGAATTCTTTATCTGGCAAAGCTGTCCTTCCAAAATGAGGGTGAGCTCAAAGTCTTCACAGACAAACAAAAACGGATAGAATATGTTACTAAAAGACCAGATTTACAAGAGCTATTAAAGGGGGTGCTGCAGCCTGAAAGGAAAAAAACAAAGGCAAGAGATTTGGAGAAGAGTTTAGAAATGAAAATTATTAGGAAGGATAAACTTAAGGCTAAGAAGACAGACGATAGAACAATATGACAACAGAAAACCAAAGGACAAAATGGATGAAGTAAGTAATGCCTTTACAGTAATAACACTGAATGTTAATGGATTGAACTCCCCAATCAAAAGACATAGACTCATAGAAAAATATGAGCCCTCTATATGTTGTCTACAAGAGACCCACCTCAGACGTAAAGACACAACCAGGTTAAAAATGTAAGGCTGAGGAAGCAGGTGTGGCTCAACCAGTTGGGCACCCATCTACCACATGGGAGGTCCCGGGTTTGGGTCCCGGTGCCTCCCACAGAAGACAAACAGACGCCTGCACCTGCAACAGCGAGCTAGATACCTGCACCTGCCGCAACGAGCTTATGCCTAAAACAAGCAAATACCACAGGCCAGCAGATGCTGCAGCCCGTGGGGAGCGGATGTGTCTCAGGCCCTGGGGCATGCGCCACTCATGTGGGAGGTCCTGGGTTCAGTTCCTGATGCCTCCTTGGAGAAGGCGAGCAAACAATGAGCAGACAGATGAGAGAACCATCTGGGGGAGGGGGGGAATAAATAGAGAAAAATTAAGTAAATAAATAAATCTTTTTTTAAAAAGTGAAAGGTTGGAAAAAGGTATTCCATGCAAATAGTAACCAAAAAAGAGCTGGAATAGACCAGATAAATGTAAAATAACAATATTATAGTATATGAACAAAAATTACTCAGTGCAACTAACAAATTGTTCCTGTGATCAGTATTCTGTAAGTTTCTTCATACAAAATAAACATTTACTTTTAATTGAGGAAGACTGGAGGAGAGATACATTTTTGGATATTTCATTTTTCTGTAACCCTTTCTTATGCATACCTGTTAATTAAAATAATCCATCTGAATCAATAATGACTTAGCATGACTACTGCTGAAAAAGATTTTGAGCTTTTCTGCCTCATAAAATTATGGCATATTGTTATCTGCTGTAATTCATTCCAATAAGATGTGAAGAATTCCCAAACAGGAATTTTATTATCCAGAAAGAATTATGACCTAAATGGAAATTAAATAACTAAACCAATAATATATCTCATTCTTAGAGATTATGTCCAATAGTTACAGCTGTAATATAAAAATTATAATTGTTATCATTAATTTCTATGTTTTAATTATTTACATTTATAAATATTTGATGCTATACAATTTCTTATAATTGATTTTAATAATTCTAACCTGGCCTTGCACTCTCTTTTAAAATTTGTAATTTCTTTCAATCTATTTTCTACTTATTTTACAATTTTACAATAAAGGACTTTTTAACAGCTATTAAAAAAAAAAAAAAAGCCACTCTCCAGTTCATTGGACTCACCCAGGACAACTAACAAGGAGGAGATGATGGACAACTACCATCCCAAGGAACCGAGAGAGTCTACAACTGCAAGCAAGAGAGTCCCATCCATCTGCTACATGGGACCAAAGCCTCCTCTCAATTAGAGGTGGAGTAGGCAACACCATCCCAGAATCCTCAGGATTGGGGAATGAACGATGGACTAAAGTAGACTTACTGATGTTCTACTATAGACTTACTGTGATTCTAGCAATGGAAGAAACTATATCATTCATGTGGAGACAGTGGCCACTAGAGGTTCTGAGGGCAGGGAGAGGGAAAATCAGGTGTACAGGGGGGCATTTTCTGGGACTTGGGAATTGTCCTGAATGACATTACAATGACAGATACAGGCCATTATATATCTTGCTATAACTTACAAAAATGTGCGGGAGAGAGTGTAAACCACAATGTAAACTGTAATCCATGCTTAGTGGCAATGCTCCAAAATGTGTTCATCAATTGCAATGAATGTACCTCACTAACGAGGGATGTTGTTAATGTGGGAAAGTGTGGGAGGTGTGGGGAGTGGGGCATGTGGGAATCCCCTATATTTTTATGTAATATTTATGTAATCTAAATACCTTTTTTAAAAAAATAAAAATAAAACAAAGAAATAATAAAAAGAAAAACATTAAAAAAAAAGAAACACACACACACACACACACAAAAAATAGCCAGAAATAGCAGCTACGTAGAGCAGAGGAAACAGAGAGATTGAGAGAGGAGGAATTTCCTTGTCTGTTTTTTTGTTTATTATTATTGAAGTAATGAAAATGCTTTAATAATGATTGACGTGATGACCACACAACTATGTGATTATACCAAATACCACTAATTGTACACTTTGGATAAACTGTATGCTTTAATTAATAATAATTAATACCAAAAAATTCATTTGTTTAAAAAAAAGAGTGGGTTCGGGGAAAAATACACCGAATATAAGATATGGAGTATCCACAACAAAGCTACTTGAACTAATAAATGAGTTCAGCAAAGTGGCAGGATATAAGATCAACACGCAAAAATCAGTAATGTTTTTGTACACTAGTACTGAACAACCTGAGGAGGAAATCAGGAGGAAAATTCCATTTTCAATAGCAACAAAAAGACACAAATACCTAGGAGTTAATTTAACCAAGGAAGTACAGGACCTATATGCAGAAAACTACAAAACAATGCTAAAAGAAATTTAAAAAGACCTAAACAAATGGAAAGACATTCCGTGTTCATGGATTGGAATATCGTGAAGATGTCAATCTTGCCCAAACTGATTTATAGATTCAATGCAATACCAATCAAAATCCCTACAGCTTACTTTACAGAATTAGAGAAGGCAATAACCAAATTCATCTGGAAGGGTAAGTGCACCCGAATAGCCAAAAGCATTCTAAAAAAGAAGAGCAATGTGGGAGGAATTTCACTGCCTGAGCTTGAAACATATTACAAAGCTACAGTGGTCAAAACAGCATGGTACTGGCATAAAGATAGACATATCGATCAGTGGAATAGAATTGAGAGTCCAGAAATAAACCCTCACCTATACAGTCAACTGGTTTTTGACAAACCTACCAAGCCCACGCTGATGGGAAAAAACAGTCTCTTCAACAAATGGTGTTGGGAGAACTGGATATCTATAACCAAAAGAATGAAAGAGGACCCCTATCTCAGCCCCTATACAAGAATCAACTCAAAATGGATCAAAGATTGAAATATAAAAGCCAGGACCATAAAACTACTGGGAGAAAATGTAGGGAAACATCTTCAAGACCTTGTAGTAGGTGGTGGTTTCTTGGACTTTACACCCAAAGCACGTGCAACAAAAGAAAAAGTAGATAAATGGGACTTCCTCAAAATCCAACACTTTTGCACCTCACAGGACTTTGTCAGAAGGGTGAAAAGGCAGCCAACTCAATGGGAAAAAATATTTGGAAATCACGTATCTGATAAGGGTTTAATATCCAGGATATATAAAGAGATGTTACAACTCAACAATAAAAAGACAAATGACCCAATTAAAAATGGGCCAAAGACTTGAATAGACATTTCTCCGAAGAAGAAATACAAATGGCAAAAAAACACATGAAGAAATGCTCAACATCACTCATGATTAGGGAAATGCAAATCAAAACTACAATGAGATATCATTTCACACCTATCAGAATGGCCACTATTAAAAAGACAGAGAACTACAAGTGTTGGAGAGGATGTGGAGAGATAGGAACACTTCTTCACTGTTGGTGGGAATGCAGGATGGTGCAACCACTGTGGAGGACTGTTTGGCAGTTCCTAAAGAAGCTGAATATAGACTTGCCACGTGACCCTGCAATACCACTACTGGGTATATACCCAGAAGAACTGAGAGCAGTGACACAAACAGACATCTGCACACCGATGTTCATAGCCACATTATTCACCATTGCCAAAAGCTGGAAACAACCCAGGTGTCCATCAACAGATGAATGGATAAATAAACTGTGGTCTATTCACACGATGGAATATTATGCAGCTGTAAGAAGAAATGAAGTCGTAAAGCATATGACAACATGGATGAATCTGGAGAACATTATGTTGAGTGAAGCAAGCCAGACACAAAAGGACAAATACTGTATGATTGCATTACTATGAACCAAATATATTGTGTAATACATTGTTTGATTCACACACAAAAAAAAACAAAAAAACAAACAAAAAACAAAACAACAAAAAAATGTACATGTATCCATTACATTTAATTGAGAAATGTATATATTTATTCATCTATGTTTACTTTTTAATTTTTAATTGCTTATGTTTTCAATTATTAAATGTACAAAATAAAGTTAAAAAAAAAAAGAAATTCATAAATAAAAATTAAAAAAAAAAAAAGATATGGACGACAGTGAGTAGTAATATTTTGAGGCTGCTCTTGCATGGTTTGTAACAAATATATCACAACAATGCAAGGTGTTAGTGGAGGAGTGATGGACCCCTGTATGATGTTATGCATGTTTATCTTGTAAGTTCACAACTTTTACTATACACTTATTGTTTATGTATGAATGATATATTTCAAAAAACATATTAAAAATAACAACAACAAAAGAACTAGATACAGATGTCAGATACCCATGGCCTTCTTCCACTTCTGTGTTGCACTTGCTGTCTCCTTGTAACAATCTTCCTCCCTCCACAAAACTTTCATTCAAAGCCCAGCCCCAGTGCTCTAACACCCCACCCCAGGCCTAGTGAGTCTCAGATGACTACCTTTGCCTTTGACCTGTTGAACCAGTCTGACTGAAACATCCCAGGTCTCACCAAAGGTCACCCCAAATTCCTGGTGAGTGAACAGAGCTGTGATTATGCACTAGCCGCAAACTCCGTATCATCTTGTCTTAATTACTCCATGTCTCTGCACCCATCTCATATCTACTCTTTCCAGTAAAAGTCCTGGCCACCTGCCAGACCATCCTCTCCTGCACAACCCCTTCACTGCCACCTCCCTCCCTCATCTGTTTGTGATGCTCCATCACTCCCAACCAGGTGTCCAAGCAAGTGATCCAACCCTCAGCTCCCACCCTCTTCCTCCCCACCCACTAATAACACTGTCACCAAGACCTGAAGATTTGCCCTTCTTAATGTGACGCTCAGCACCACCCTGGTCCACACACTAGCCACCACCTTTTAGATATCTCTATCCTGAACCCCTCTCCAAATTTCCAGAGTTGTGTGACCAGCTGCCCAGTTGATGGCTCTATTCAGTGTTTCCTGAAACATCTCAGACCCTTAGAATTTCTGAAACAAAAGCTCCTACTATTTCCACTTTAAATTACTCCCACTAGTCACTTCCCCGTTTCAGTGAGTGGGGTTTCCATTCCTCCAGCTAAGACCAAAACTCCTGGGTTCATCCCTGACCTCTCCCTTTCTCTCCCTCACCCAACACATCGGAAAATCTGGTTCAACCTTCTTAAAAAATGGATCCAAAATCCAACAGATCCAGAATCCAACCACTTGATTCTCATGCACCACTCTGGTCCAGCAATACTTACCTGGACTATTGCAATCACCTCCTCCCTGGTCTTCCTGTCTCCTCCCTACCCACCCCACCAACCCCAGTCTGTTCTACCCTCTCATCCAAATCGAGCCTATTAAGACCTGAGTAAGAGCACCTTGTTCCTTTAATCCAAACATTACTTCCAGAATAGATGCCCAACTTCTCAGCCAGCCATTCCAGACCTGACTCCTGCCCCCTGCTCTTTGTTACCACAAGAAGAGAGACATTAATCACTTCCACCTCAATCTCACCTCAAAGCATTTGCATATGCTGGTACCTGTTGCTGGGATAACCTTCAACCCTTCTTTCCACTGGTGGCCAGAAATGGGAACACTTATATATAACCCATAGCCTGGGCTCAGGCCTTTCTCCAGGGTCCCTAGAGCCAAGGCTTGGGGAAAGGGTGGGTGAAGAGTCCCAAGATATCACAAATGCAGAGGACACGTGGGTGAGAGTTGGCCTAACTGAGGCACTGGCAAACCCTTCTCTTCCCTGTGTAAATTCCATAAGTGCTTCCATGGCTGTGCTTCCATGGCTGTGGGAAGAAGCTGGAAGTGGAGGCAGGCAACCATATCAGAACTACATGGGCCCAGTCCTGGGAGTCAGGTGAACTCGCTGACTGTCCAACCGCTTTATCTCCATCCTCACTGCTGCCTCTTACCAGCTGTGTGACCTTGGGTAAGGACTCAACATCCCTGGGCCTCAATGTCCTCATTAGTCCCTCTAGTCTGTACTTCCTTTGAACAGCCTTTCAGAAACTTTTAAAATCCTAACTCAGTTTCCCTCTTTGTTCAAAACTCTCCATGAATCCCAGAACCCCAAAAATGAAGGTACAATTCCTCAGTCTGCCATTCCAGAAGCGACTCTGCCTCACAATTTGCTTCTTGCAGAAACAAGATGTACCCAGGTTTTCGGAATGCTCCCGGCTCAGTCACATCTCTAAGCTTTGCAAATTCAGTCCCTCTACTTCTAACAACCCCCCTCGCCCCCACCTCATCACACCGGGTCTCAAAAAATACGGACCCAACGACGAGCACCTCACTGTCCTGGACGCTACGGCCTGGGCTGCCATGACCGGAGCAGGTGCCTCTCCGAAGGAGGGGGCGAGGGCAGGTAAGGGCCTGGAGGACGCCGCGTTTACCTGGGCTGGGGCCGGGGGCGCTGCCGCACACATCGCCAGCTGCGAGCGGAGCGGGCGGGGGGCGGGGGGCGGGGGGCGCCGGGAAGCAGGCACCGCCGTCCCCAGCACGGCCCTAGTGCGAGTCACCTCAGACTTCGCCGCCTCTGTGCCGCTGGGAGGACCTCCCCTGGCTCCTTCCCGCTCCCGTCACCTCGGTCAGCCCGGCCCGCAAGCAGCCTCTAACCCAGCGGGCCCACCCAGCCAAAGCCAAAATGACCGCCACGAAAGGGACGCCGGAAGTCGGCCCAGTCGCGAGGCGCACGCACGGAAATGCCCCTGTCCTGGGCCGTCATTGGCTCGGCGCCGTTGCCGCTCAGCGCAGGGCACTCTGGGCAATGTAGTTCCCACGCTCCACACGCGATAACTGCGGGAGCCTCTGCCCTGACCTCCCGCCCTCACCTGCTGTCCACCGCGCCAGAGTATGCGGGAGGGGCTTAGTTTCTCCTTCAAAGGGCCGCACCCAGTTTTCTGGGGAAGAGTTGTCTTCACCTGGTGACCAAAGTGTTTAGAGACATTATTCCAGACTCCATGACCCTTAGCATCCTCTCACGGGCTAAAGGTATTATATACGCTCATAGGCTACAAATCCAAATGGGCATGTCATTGCATGGAGTATTCCGACACAAAAATATTTCCAGCCCATCTAGAAGCTAATAAACGTTATCTTACTGCTCTTCAAGTGCATAAAGCCTGAATGGTTAGAATGAGTTTTTTCAGTTCAATATGTTCCGTCAGGAAAAAGAGAAGACCCCAGAGAGGGCAATGCGGTGAAGGTAGAGGAGGAAATTGGGTTGCCTTTGATTTCCTCAGAAAATATCTTTCCTTCCTGTAGAATCAGTGATTGTATCCTACACAGTGATAATATTTCTTATTTCATGTCTTGAGATATATTCAATTCCTTTTAGGAAACCAACAATTATTTGCAGACTCACTTGCCAAATGCCATTTAGGGACAGAAAAGGGTCTGCGGTGTCCACAGTCAAAGCATGTATGCAAAGGAGACAACAGAACCGTGAGAAAAATGTTTGGGACACCAAGTCACATGAGCTGAACAGGCCATGGAAATATCCACTCAGTCCTGATCCCTAAAATGATGACTACTTTCAGAACCAGGTACAGGATGTCAGTAACCTTGCGGTTGAGCTATGTTCTTGCAGGAACTGAATTCACAGTGCCAGTAACTGCAAGACCAACTTGAACTAGTTTTACCCAAGAGGGCACTGGGGTGGTGTGTGCAGGAACATGAAGAAGAGTGACAAATGCTGAAGAAAACCATCTATCCATGCTCAAGCCCTTTCCCCCCGCCCCCATCTCACTCTAATCCCATATAAAAGAACTCCTTCCACCTCCCTTAGGGGAGAAGTGTCTTTTGACTTTAGTCCACCTTCTCCATTCTTTGATTAAAGAATAAACTTTCTGCTCTGCTTTACCAAATCTGGTCTCACTCAATTGACCCGAGCAACACAGGAGACCCTTTGCAGGGGTCCTAGACAAAGGTGGCCAGTAACAAAGTGATTATCACTTCTACTGTTATTTCAGGAAGAGGGGATGCATGGGAAGCTGAGATTCTCTCAGAAAAACAGCTGTGAAATGCAAATTACAAAACGTTATTAATAGTGATTATGTAGTAATTCAAAGGTAGTGGCAGAAATACCTCTGGGAAAACATCAGTGAAGGGTTAAAAAAGTTAAAATTTCAGCAGGAGACACAAGTCTGAGATGAGAAAGAATTAAGCTGAGCCTGTGACTATGCTGAAACTTTGGCCATTCTGAGGGTTTTGTCTTCAAATTTTGATTATTCAAATATATAATTCTGCGCTGTTACCTACATTCACAATTTGAATGTGGTTAAAAAGGGATATTAAAACAGAAACAGACTTAAAGTGCATTGTTTAAATACGTACAGTTTATTTTATGTGAATTATACCATAATCGAGCTTCTAAAGAAAGCAAATGGACACGTTTTTTGCATTTTATGTAAATTTCACCTCAAAAGACAAAAATGTAAACAAATATTAAACTCAAGTAAATGAAAAAAAATTTTTTAAATAAAATAAAATAAAAACATAGACCTATACAACACAAACAGGGACCCCTAATATAAACCATGGACTATAGTTAATAACACAATTATAGCCATATTCTTTCATCAGTTGTAACAAATGCACCACACTAATGCAAGGCGTTAATAATAGGGGGAGTATATGGGAACTCCGTATTTTCTGCATTTTTCTGTAGCCCTCCAACTTCTCTAATTTAAAAAAATCATCTGGGGGCTTTGAAAAAAATCTCTGTGGCCAGGCTCTTTTCCACAAGTTAGATCCTGATCTCTAGGGTGGGGCCCAGTATATATTTTTCAAAGCTCTCAAGTAATTCTAATGAGCAGCCATGGTTGAGGAATCCTGCTCTAAAGGCTAATGTTTTTTCCAGGTGTGGGCAATAAGTGAGAACCTCTTCCAGCTGCAGAGAAGAGGAAGGGTTCGTCTCTATGTGAAGTTCCTCCAACAGGTGTTGGGGAAGATAAGGCTGTTACCCTCCCTGAAATCCTATGGAACCTTAAAGGAGTCTGCTCCCATATAACCAAGGACTTCTGTTGGTTGCAGCAAGCAAGGCAAAAAACCTCTTTCTACTAGCATAAATGTCCCCATCTTCTCCTCCCTTCCTACTCCCACCCCACTAAACGATTATAAGTTACAATTTTTCTAAGATTTAAAGCATGCTTGCCTTATGTAAAGATGACCTAAGTGTATTTCAATGTTATCTTATTTTTAATGATTAGAATATATGATTGAATATTGAAAAATAAAACTTATATTCTTGTTGTTAGGGAAAAGGTGTTTTTTATTTCATGAATACCTTGAGCAATACCAGCTTGGAGGGAGAGTTAAAAAGGATATTTAAAATAGCTAGAATAGTAAAAATGGACATAGAATCTGTGCTGTCATATTTCCTCGATACTCTAACAACTGCTCAATGAGCCCCTACTGGGTCTCAGGCACTACTGTATGGGCATGGGACAAGTCAGCAAATAAGAGGACCACTGCCCACAGGAAGCTCACACTCTTCAAGGAAAACAGACAAGAAAAATGAAGGAGGAAATAATTATATATTGTTAGAATGTGGTAGGTGCAATGGAAAAAGGAGAGAAGATGAGGGTGCCAAAATCTGGAGGAATGAGCTGTAATACTACACAGTGCAGAAAGGCTGTTCTCCTTAATAAGAGGGCGATGAAGCACATATTTGAAAGACGTGAGGGATGAGAAATGTGTGTGTGTGTGTGTGTGGATTAAGTTCCAGGGTAAAGAATCAGGTGCTAGGCAGCTTCAGTAGGTGGAATCTGGCCCAGGGAAAACCGGGGCGTCTCCACAGGGTCCCTTGCCAATGGAGAGTCTGGGAACACCAGCCCTGTCGGCCATTCATTTGCTTTGCTCATTGCAGACACCTTCAGAGAATGTCTATAAAAACTTTGGACTCTGCCTCTCTCAGTATGCAAATCTCTAGCCCGGTGAGCTGGGCCCTAGAACAACCATTCCTGGATTACACAAAGACTGGTTCTCAGAGCTTTAACGCTGGATCAGCAGCATAAATAGCATCTGGGGAATTGTTATATATGCAAATCCTCCATTCCAAACAAAAAGTCATTGAATCAGGGCCCAAGGATCTGTGTGTTTTTGTTTTTGAGGTACCGGGCCAGAGACTGAACCCGGGACCTCATATGTGGGAAGCTGGCGATAAGCACTGAGCCACATTGGCTCCCCTGAGTTGGTTTTTTCATTTGTTTTACTTGTTGTTGTTGTTTTTTTTCAGGAGGCACCAGGAACTGAACCTGCGACCTCCCATGTGGGAAGCAGGCACTCAACCGCTTGAGCCACATCTGCTCCCAGGATCTGCGTTTTAACAAGCCCTTCAGGTGACTTTGATGCACATTCGAGAACATTCACTCCTGCTGCGGTCCTTGTGATAAGGTGCTTGTGTCTCTGTGATTAACAGTAATCCTATCTAAAGCTGCAGTATTTTGAACTCGAATTGCAAAAACACATCAGTACAGGTTCGAATCTTTAAGTCTTTTCAAAACAGCCAATATATTAAACTTCAAATTGTCCGTTTCTCATGAAAGGAGAAAATGAACAGTCTCTGATAAGTCTACTTCCTGAAGAACGATGTTTATAGTGTAGATCCTTTCAGAATGGTGTTTGCACATGTGTAAATGTGTGCATGTGTGTGTTCAAATAAAAACACAGCTACAAATTTAACACACCAATCTTCAGTTTGCTTTTCTACCTTAATAATATAACATGGGCAACCTAAAGCTGCTACCTCATAGTATGCTCAGGTCATCCTTATTGACAGCTGGGACTCCTGAAGCCCTCTCCCTTTAAATGCGAAACTGCCCCCATTATTCGCTTGTGCTGCAGCTGGCCTGCTCTGGTGGGAGGAGTCTGGGTTGGGATCATCCCCAAATAGCGTTGTTGTTTTTTTTTTAAATAGCTAAAATTTTATTTTATATTTCTTTATTTTAAAAGAAGTTTTAGATTACAGAAGTTTCGATTTACATAAAAAATATACAGGATTCCCACGGACCCCACCTCCTCCCCCTCTGAAATTATTCCTTATTAATAACACCTTTCATTATTGTGGTATGCTTGGTACACTTGATGAAAAAATATTGAAGTATTGCTATTAACCATGTTCTATAGTTACATTATAGTTTACACTTGACAAAATATATAATGTACCGAACATTGCAAAATCATGCAGAACAATTGAATGCCCCAAAAATGCGTTGTGCTACACCTATTTTTCCCTTTTCCTCCACACAGAACTTCTGGTCACCGCTATCTTTATATGAATATTACAATTTCTTCCATTACTAGAAAAATAATAAGTCTACTTTGATCCATAGTTGCATTCCCCCTTATGTTTGTTCAATCCTCAAATATCGTTTTTACTAAAAGAAAACAGGGCTTCTTAAGGAAATGGTTAAATCCATATCCAGGGTAGAAGTGATGGAACACAAAATAGAATCACTTATTATACAAGAAAGCAAAGGAGCCAAGGAAGATCACTGGGGTGATGCCAACAGAAAAATGCAAACATGATGGGTTCCTAGTGGCCAAGGGGGAAACATTTTTTGGCAGCAGAGTAATATTTGCAGTGGATTAAAACAGAGTAAAAAGTCCTATTTTTTATTTTGTTTTATTTTTTTTAGCGCATATGCAACTGCCCCACCAACACAAATTATGCGGTCGAGATTCCCCCACATGGGAAATTGCAGGGGTCAGCAGATCCCCAGTGCAATGGATCAGCCTTGCCCTGGGAAAACCACCTTCGTGATCATGGTATCTCCCCTGCCAGGTAGGTACGGGCCCTATATTTTTAATACCCATAAAATAAAGTACTCATACATTTGGTTTATGGTAAAACACCAAATCAACACATGGAGAAGAGAGACTAAAAGGAAAAAACACAAGTTTCTTTTTCTATCTGAATTTAATCTTTGAATAAGTGTATCACATAATAAAGGCAGGCAGAGGACAAAATATTTCTACCTAAGTAAACAATCTGTATCTGATTTCTCTACTAAAATAATTATCATTTCTCAGGAAATATTAGGCACACTGGATAACTTAAAAATATATCTTATGTTGTGGGGACAGTAGCTGAGGAAGCTTCTGGTGTGGCAGAATCAGTTCTGAGAGTAACTTTCTAGTGAGTCTGCACATGGCGGTGGCATGTGGATGACTGGCTTCTCTCCGGAGTGGATTCTCTCATGCCCCAGCTCAGGCCTGCTTCCAGGCATCCATCCCTGGTCTACACATTTTTAGGGTGTCTGTGGCTGCACCAGGAGTAAAGGGTGTGCAGAGAGGACAGGGGAGCTAACAGGCAAAGCCTCAGTGGACGACCGTGAGCTTTGTGTCCACGGGCGGTGGCACTCAATGTCTTCTCAGGCAGGGCACGTTTCTGAATTTTAAGGACTAAAACACCATCATATGGATTCATTCATTTATTCCACAGATATTTATAGATTAAATGTTAACCACTTGTCTAAGCACCATGATGGATAAGTGGACAAAATGTTAAATTCCCTGCCCTTCTAGAACTTACATACTAGGGGAATGAGACCTTAAGTAGAAGCATAATTAGTAATGGAATTATATGTTATGTTAAAAACTATAGAAATATTTATGTACACATATATATGTATACACATATACATCTTTATATATCTTTTGTCAGGGCAGTAGCTGGGGAAGCTTCTGGCGTGGCAGAATCACTTTTGAGATTAGTTTTCTGGTGGGTTCGCACATGACGGTGGTATGTGGATGACTGGCGGTAGCTTTTTTTGCAGAGGGAACACACATAGGGCTTATCTCCAGAGTGTATTCTCTCATGAGCTAGCAAGTTGGTTTTGTGGCTGAAGGATTTTTCACACGAGCTGCACTTGAAGGGCTTCTCCGCCAGGTGAATCTTCTGGTGCACATGTAGGTCTGATGTCTGGAAGAAACCTTTGTGACACTCGGCACAAACAAATGGTCTCTCATTCCTGTGTCTTCTCTGGTGGGCATCTAGCTGAGAGGGATACCTAAAGATCCTGGGACAGTTCTCACACCTGTATGATTTTGGGGGTCTGTAGACTCTTTCTTGGTTTATCCCACATCTGGATGTTCCATCATTGCTTTGGTGTGTAGGGACAGGCTTAGGGGTGGCTTGATATGTCCTGGGGAGAAACTGTGGTTCCTCCTCCATAGGGACATCTTGAGAAGAGGATTCTCCTAGGGATCCTTCCTGGGATGTGGAGGAGTCAAGCTCTGCTGTTCTGGAGTTGTTCGGGTTCTCACAAGATCGACTCCCCTGTTCAGGCTTAGGGCGATCATCTTCCTGAATAATAACCAGGGAAGATACTTTATTGCCTCGGCTAATAAAACTGACATTTACTTGATTGCTTTTCACAGAATTGTTGCTGCCGTCTCCTGTGAAAGTAAAGAGATGACTTAATGAAGTTAACTCCATAAGGGGTCCACACAGAACATCCCTCTGGTGTCCAGGTCCCCTTCACTCACCACGTCCTGTTTGAAGGGGAATATCTTGGGGACCTTGGAAGGGTGTCCTCATGCTCTCTCCTCTTGGGGTTCCTGCTGGCATTTGTTCCATGAGATGAATGACTTCTCTTAAGGGCATATTCTCAGAGAAGAAGGCTTCCTGTCCCTGCATGTGGACATGGACCTGTAAACAAAGAATGATCAGTGTACTATCTACATCTGTTGGTGAGCAAAGCCTTGGGAGGGGTGGAAAATCTGTCCTCATCAAATTTCACAAGATTCCTCAGTTGTGGGCTCTCACATCTCCATACCTTGCCCTTATCTCTGCTGGCTTCTTTAGTATGTCTTCCCTGATTAAAAAATAACAATAAGTTTCTCTGAAGGAACAGCCAGCACTTTCAAAGGCCTTTATTCCTCACACTTGAGAATTCTGCTCAAATGTCAATTTCTCAGATTCCCCCTTCCCCACTTCACCAGCTAAAATTATTCCCTTGGAGATTCCCATTGACCAACAGTTTTATTTTCCTCTTAGCACTTAACACATTCTGAAATTATCATGTTTATGCATGACTCACTCATTCTCTTTTTATATACCTAACTCATTTTATTAACCTCCCAAACACATGTGCTGCAAACATCTTGGCAGATAATAGGTGCCCAGTAAATACTTGCTCAATGTCCTTCATCCCATTTCTTCCATATCTGGAGGAATTTTATCCATCTGTCTCCTGAGCCAGGTTAAAGTTTGTGGACAGACCTGCTAAACTCTTATCTCTGTCAGGCATTAATGAATGACCTCGCACACGTTAACTAAATGGCCTGAACCTTCGTTAATACATTTTTTAATGGGTCAACAATATTCTTTAGTTCTGTTGGAACAGGGAAAAGTATTACACTGATTAATCAATATGCCTGGCTCCTATCTGTTCCACAGAATAAGCACATGTAAACCCTTCTGTTTTCTTCTTGCTAATTAAGGTGAAGTTATGAAGAGTGGTGGGAGGAGGTGATTTGGTTCATAACTGGGTTACAATAACTCTTCTTTCTCCACTTCCGGGCAACTCTGCCTGACAGTACTTGTTTCTTACTCTCCTGTGCCCTGTACCCCAGGTCAGGACCCACTACTCACAAAATCAGGTGACTTCACACAATCATCAGTCAGCTCTTCCATGAGCTTCTCCAGGTTTCTTCCACTTGAATCCCATTTCTCTCTCAAAGTGGACCTGTTCCTGCAGTATCCATTCATCATAAGCTGTTCCAGGACCAATTGAGAAATAATTTCTTCTTTGCTGTGTTTTTCTGGCTGCAGCCACAAGTGAAATACCTTACGGAGTCTTTTTAGTTCCTGCTTTGCAAATGAGCCATTGCTGGTTTGATACAAGCTGAGCTGAGGGCCCTGGAACTTAGAGTTCCCCTCTCTCCTCTGGGCATCAGGTCCTTGGGTGGGTTCAAACTCTAGATTGTTTGACGCAGGTTGATCACCCCTGGATGGGTCACGTCGATAGGAGGTTCTGAGATCTAAAGCCATGCTTAGCAAGATTTCTCAGAGAGACTCAATTTCAAGGATTCAGGCTCTGCTGATTTGTATCCCTGGGAATCTGTTTTAACAACTGGGGAACACTTAAAGACCGCACGCTATAAATATAAGAGATAGGTAATTAATTATAACACTGCCATAATTAAAAACAACCACACAAAATTTCAGCTTCATGGGTCAATTTTGCCAGATATTTAAGTAAGAACTCAAATCTTAATCAAAATTTCCCAGAACCTACATAAAATGGGACCACTCCCTATCTTAGTTAATGAGGTCAGCACCTCCCTGATAACAAAATCTGACAAGTATATTAAATTAAAAAACATTACATACTGCTATCTCTCATGAATATGGAAGCAAAAATCCTAAATAAAATATTTACAGATAAAATCCAGTCACATATAAGGAGAATAACCACCTGGATTTTATTTTCTAAAGGCAAGGCTGGGGGAAGCGGCTGTGGCTCAATCAATGGGGCTCCCGTTTACCATATGGGAGGCCCCGGGTTCGGTTCCCGGGGCCTCCTGGTGAAGGCAGGCCCGCCCGCACGGCGTGGTTAGCTGACCCAGCGAGCACAAGCAGCAAGGGGGGCGATAAATGAATAAATAAATAAAGTCTTTAAAAAAAATAAAAATTAAAAAAAAATAAAGGCAAGGCTGGTTTAAAATTCAAAAAGTTGCATGGTGGGAGAGAGGATGTGCCCTGAGCAGTTGGGCTCCTGCCTCCCACATAGGAGGTCCGGTGTTCAGTTCCCAGTGCCTCCTGACGACAAGCCCACAACAGGCCGCTAGCAGAAGTGGCTCAACGACTGGGCACTCACCTCCCACATGGGAGGTCCCGGGTTCCGTTCCAGGTGCCTCCCAAAATGAAGATGAGCAGACAGATGAGGGAGCCATTTTGGAGGGGGGAATGGAAAATTAAGAAAAACTTCACCACTTATCATAGCATTAAACATCAATTATCTAAGAACAAGTCTAATGAAAGATGGCTAAAGACCTCTACACTGAGAATTACAATTTATTGAGGGAAAATAAAGAAAATACATGGAGGGATAAGCCATGCTCTTTGTTTGCAAGAGTCAATATTATAAAAATGACAATTCTCCCCAAATTTCTTTATACATTCAATGCAAGCCTAAGGAAAACTCAGTAAATTGTGTATGCATGTATGTGTGTGTGTGCAATGTGTGAGAGAGAAAATTGACAAATTCATTCTAAACTTATATGGACATCAAAGGACCAAAAATAGCAAAGACAAATCTGAAGAAGAAAAAATTAGAAGGATTTATACAACCAGATAACATCATTTGATTATAAGACTACACTACATTGTGATCATAGTACACAGATAGACAAATAGAGAAGTGGAAAAGCAAAATGTCCCTAATACAGATCAACACTTATAGAGCCATTTGATTTGTAAAAATGAAAACAATGAAGTCCAGTGGGCAAAGCATTTTTTTTTCAACAGTTGGTGCTGGGAAAACTGAATTCCATATGGGGAAAAAAAAAATGACCTCCACCTGACATTACTTACTAAAATTAATGCTGGGTGGGTTTTCAAAGAAATGTGAAATGTAAAACAATAAATATTCTAGGAGATCACATGGAATAATGTTTAAAACCTTGTCATAGGAAAATTTATCTTCAATCTTATGTAAAAAAGCACTCAGAACAAAGGCAAAGACTGATACACTGGACTACATTAAATGAGAATTCTTTATAAAGTGAAATTATTAAGACATTGAAAAGGTTAAGTACAGAGAATGGGAAAAGATATTTGCAATAAATATACAAAACAGTTTATAAGGAACTCCTTCAAACCAATAAGTAGATAACTGTCTAATAGAAAACTAGCCAAAAGAACTAACTGAAAGTGGATGTCTTAATGGGTAAAAATAATATGGAAGTCCAACCTCATTAGTATTCCAGAATTGCAAATTAAAATCACAATGTCATGCTACAAAACACCCACCAGAATGACTAAACTCAAATGGACTGAGGATGCCAAGTGTTGGCATGAATTGGAGCACCTGGATCTCTCAGTCACTGCTGATGGGTAATCACTTTGGAAATGGCTTGGATGGTAACAATTATGAGTTCCCTGTGACTCAGCAATTTTACTCCTCATATATCTAACAGAAGAGTATACTTATGTGCAAAGACATATACGGGAATTTTCATAATATCATAATTCAAAATAGCCCCAAATTGCAAAACAATCTAAGCACCCAACATTAAAAATGATAGATTGTGATTTATTCATTTTTGCACACCAAAGTTCATACTGGCATTATTCACAATTTCCAAAAGATGAAAACAACCCAAGTGTCCATCATACAATGCATGGAAAAACAAAGGGAATAATATTCAGCTGTAAAAAGTAATGAAGTTCTGACACATGCGACAACATGAACGAACCTTTAAGACATCATGTTGAGTGAGATAAGCCAAGCACAAAAGGACAAATATTGCATGATCTCACTGATATGAAATAATTAGAATAAGCAAATTCAGAGAGTCGGGAACTAGAATAGAGGTAACCAGGAGCCATGGTGGGGGTAGAGAATGGGGAACTTAATGCTTACATTGCAGAGTTTCTATTTGGGGTGATGGAAAAGTTTTGGTAATGGATGGTGGTGATGGTAGCAGAACATTGGGGGCATAATTAACATAATTAACAGCACTGAGTTATACGCTGAATGCGGTCAGAAGGGGGAACTTTTAGGTTGTATATGTTACTAGAATAAAAATTTTTTAAAAAGCATACTGGACTATGCCACACAAACAGGGAACCCTTAAAAAATAGATTGTGATTTTAATAAGTTGGAGGAATATTCATGCAACAAACCACATGGATTAATTTGTAATCATACAAATGGAATAGTCCAGATAACAAACAAGACATTATTTATTTGTTTATATTCACTCAGAAGCATGCAAATCTTATCAATATTTTTTAGGGCTATGGTAACTTAGGGGGAACATAGAGAATGGAAGGGGTACATGGAGCCTTGAAGGGCCCCAACCCACCTACTGGCCTGAGACTAGAGATTTTCTGAGAAAACGAACTTTCAGTTTTAGCTGGTAATACTCTTTTTTTTTTTTTTTTCCCTAACTTGGAGGTAGTTGCACAGGAGTGATTTCTTTTGTGAAAATTTACCATACTGTATAATTGTGATTTTTGCACTTTTCTTTATGTGCATTAGATGTCAATAAAAATATTCATTTTAAAATAATAAATGGATCTTAAATTGTAAGGGACTTGACGTAATTGAATGAAGGTATAAATATACTCTTTGATCATTGTAAGAGATGAAAGTTTTCACAGGAGTAAAGAACGAAGTGGTGATAGAGAAGAGACAGGCCTTCCTTTATGCTGGAAATTTCTACGTCAGGCACAGACTTTGGCAAAACCAGCCCTGACAGCACCCACTACGCAGGTCCAGAGATGCCGTCCTCAGGGATTCTCCCCTCATCACTTCTACTGCGCTTAGTTTTTCCCACCAACAATTACCCTTTCTTGAGAACATTTGTCTGTACTTCACTGCTTTTATCAAAGTTACAATTTTATGTTTATCTGTGTTTCTAATCCCTATCCTTTCCCACGGGAGTGTAGGATCCCGTAGAGATAAAATTGAGGTTACATGGCTCAAATTCAATTTCTGACTGCCAGTCATGCTACCCTGACAATTATAGGCATAAAATTTGGAAGGTCAAATGGGTAAAAGAAGATTTAATCCTTTTTCCATGTCCTTCTCTACTTTTGTGTGCTTTTCCTATTTTATAGATATTTTAAAGGATTTGCAATTTTTAAAAAGCAAATATCACACCGCAAAGTCAGAAAATGTGGGTGTTTGGTGAAAGTGTTATGTGAGTACACAGATACCTAATCTATTTTTGTTAGTTGATGGAATTTCACATTGTCATCCTCACCTGGCTGTGTGATCAGATTAACACCCAGATCCCTTCAAAGATGGATCCTGAAAAACCCCATAGGAGAAAATTGAGCACATTCTTGACTTTTCTTAATCCATTTCTCGCAAAGCCTCCAGGCAACAATATAAAGTGCTAATCTGCTCAGGCCCCACCTTCCCTTGCTCCCTCAATGGCTCCCCATCACCCTCAAGGAAAAGTACCAAGTCCTTCCTTGTGCCACAAAGCCTTGCCTGGGTGGGGCTCCTGCCCCCGCCAGCCCCATCTCAGGTGCTGTGGCTGGCTGTGTTCAGCGGCAATAGGCCCCTTTTACTTTTCTTGATACCCCATACCCTCTCCTTCCCCTGGGCCTCCTGTGAGCTCTCTTCCTGGACCCCCCCATGTACACACACAGACCACAGGCTCACACTTGGTGACACACACTCAATCCCAGACAGACAAGGCGCTAGAGCCCCACCCTGGAGTCTGCATTTACCAGCTGCGCGACCCCAGCAGGCCCGCATCGCCTCAGGATTCAGGACACCCACCCCCCAGAGCTGTCACGGGGGCAACGCGATTAGGGCAGCTGCTGGCCCAAGGTAAGCACTCAGAAAGGGTCTTTAAATCTCAGTTCCAGTGAAATCTCCCAGTGGAAGTCTCCCTCCATCAAGCCAGGCCCTAACCGGGATTAAGGAGTCCGCGGCATCACGCCCCTCTGGGCCTGAGCTGCTGCAGTCCAGGAAACCCCGCTCCAGGGTCTCCCCTGCGCTGTGCCCAGGAACCTTCTCCCAGCAGCCGTACCTACCTACACTTGCACACCCAAAACCGGGCATTTCCCTTTCGCTCTGGAAACTCACCTCTCTCCGGGCCGAGCTCCGAGGGGGCGATCCCGGGCTGAACGCGGAGCAGCGCGCGGTCGCGAAGGCGCGCTGGCTTCACCTGGTGTACCTGCGCGCGGCTTCTCCCTTTTATAGGGCCAGGCACTGCGTGATTGAGTTAGGAGGTGACTGGATTGAATCACTGGCCTCATCCAATAGCGGCTCCAGGTCCCTCTGAGGCCGCAGGCACTTCATGCTTCAGCGCTGAAACCTGGCCATAGCACGATAAATGGGAAAACTAGCCTCATCAATCATCAATTGTGTCACAAACTCTGGTAAAGTTTTTTCAAAAGGGATTTATACAAATTTTTTTTTTTTTAAGATTTTATTTATTTATTTATTCATTCATCCCCCCCTTGCTGCCTGTGCCCGCCGGGTCAGCCAACCACGCCGTGCGGGCGGGCCTGCCCTCACCAGGAGGCCCCCCACATGGCAAACGGGAGCCCCACTGATTGAGCCACAGCCGCCTCCCGGATTTATACAAATTTGAAAAAACTTCCGAAATAATTTTCTGAACGTCATGGTTTCTGGCGCAGCAGGGAGCAGGGCCACACGCAGCTCCAGCCGGGACGCAGGAGGGGATTCTGACCCAGGGGGGAGCAGCGGGGTGGGGAGGAGGAGCCCAGGGCAGGGCGAGGACGAGCCTGTTTCAGGCCAGGAAACCACAGCGCTCGATGGCTCTGCTGCTGGGGACCAAAGGCAGCAGGAGGAGACTCGGGAACCCAGCGCTTGTGGAGTGAGTGGCCAAACCAGCAGAAGATGGGGCCTTTGAGGAGGCAGGAATTTTATTTCACGAGGGAAGGGACTCGTGCAGCCACCCGGTCATAATCCATATATCCATAATCAAACCGTTTTCCTCTCCGTCCACTGCCAGGACCCTCAGTCCAGCTGCCCCGTCCCAGAGTGGGCTCCTAACGGTGGCCTCCCCTCCTCCTGCCATTCTAGTCTCAAAACACCCCGCAGTTACCCTGTTACACGTCTGATTATGCCCCTTTTCTGCTGGAAGCTCTTCGTTTGGCCTCAGCAGTGAAGCTGCCTCTGGTGAAAGTCCTTCCCATCCCCCACGCCGATTTGCCAGGGACCCACACTTTCACAAAATGCAATAAAAGTGAGTTAATAGCAGCATGACATGAACAAGAAAAGGAAGCCACAAAAACGCGAGGCCTTTTTAGATCAACAGATTCAGCAGCAGTGACTGAAAGTAGAAGCCAACGTCCCGACAGAGGCCCGGAGACCTTGCTGAGCTGGCTCGGGGGTCTCTGGCCCCTGTGCGCCCCTGCTCCAGGCTCACAGGCCCTGCGCGGCGCCCAGAAACAGCAGCCTGGCTCCCACCCCTTCCCTCTGCTGAAGATGCTGTCCCTGCATTCCCTCCAGGTCTTCGCCTAGATCTCTCCTTCTCATTGAGAGCTGCCATGACACCCCTTCGAAAATGGCACCCCAACTCCCCCAACCCCGGCCAGATCCCTGTTTACTTTCTCTACTTAATTTTCTCCTTAGCACTTATCGCCGTTGGATAAGCTCTGTATTCTATTTATTTTTGTGTCACTGTCCATAAAATTAACCCATTTAGAGTTGAGAAGGAGTTAAAACAGTACCAGGAAATTCCCAGGAGAAAAATCCTCTAACAATTGCGGGTGGGGAAAAAAACCCAGGTGCCCATCGGGGTCTGAAAAGAACCAGCACGTCATGCCCCAAAGATCAGCCACTCCCCTCCCTGCTGGAACGCTAACGGCAAACATCAGCTTCTGGAACATTGCTTGCTTGCTTTGCTGGAGAAATATGTATGATGATTAAAACAATCCTGTTTTCGGTTGCTATAGAAATATGTATGATTAAAACAATCCAAGGGAAGCGGCTGTGGCTCAATCAGTAGGGCTCCCGTTTACCATATGGAAGGCCCCGGGTTCGGTTCCCGGGGCCTCCTGGTGAGGGCAAGCCCACCCGCACGGCGTGGTTAGCTGACCCAGCGAGCACAAGCAGCAAGGGAGGGGATAAATGAATAAATAAATAAAATCTTTAAAAAAAACAAAAAAAAAACAATCCTGTTTTTGGTTGCTATAGAAATATGTATGATGATTAAACCAATCCTGCTTTTGGCACACGTAAAAAAGAACTGGCCACGCGGGAAGGAGCTCTATAAAAACTGCAGTCACCGGACGTTAGGGGCCCCGGCAGGTGATGAAGGTTTCATTGAACTTTCCTCCTGGGAGTCGTTATTTGCATGAAGCGTTCCGCTTCGTTTTGGAGGCCCCAGGAGATTGACCGCCGGCCACACTGAGGCTTCCAGGGCGAGGCCTCTGAGAGACATTCCTCAGCCCGGGAAAGTCCTCAGTCTGGCCAGAAACTCCAGGGGAGATTAATTATTCAACCTAAGGAACCGCCAGTTCTGTTCTGCTTCGGGAAGTCTGGATCCAGGGGAGGCCGTGGGGCTGCCGGACGCGGCGCTGCTCCCACGGCCTGGGCACCGGGTGAGACGTCAGGGTTTGTGTGTCTGTGTGGTAGCCGGCTGTCTGTCTGTCTGTCTGTCTGTAACGTTTCTGCTCGGTTTCTGTTCTTTGCTCTTCCTGTTCGCGGCTATGGGTCAATCCTCCTCTTGTCCTACCACACCCCTTTCCTGTTTTCTAAAAAAAATTTTTCAGGGGTTCGGGAAGGCAGCAGCTGGATACGGAGCCAAGGTCAACCCCGGGACTCTCCGAGCCCTCTGCGAGTTGGAGTGGCCCACCTTGGTGTGGGCTGCCCGTCTGAAGGAACTAGACCTCCCAGCAGTCTGTGGCTAGATCTTCTCACAGGCTCCGCCAGGAAACTAAAGATTTTTCCTGCAGGACAAGGGTGCTCGGCCCAGCCAGAGCCTCAACTTCCTTTAAAAGCTCCCGTGAAGAACCCCAGGCCTTCGGTCCTGCAGGACGCTCTGATGAACCCCCCTTACCTACCTACCCCCCAGCTTACCCTCGCCCCCGCCGTCTGCCCCCTCTCCGCCCACTCCCTCTCCTTCCCCTCTAACCCGGCCACCCACTGACAGTCTCTACCCTCCTCTCCCCACACCCGCTGATTCCTCTCTAACCAGCACCCCCACACGCGAAGGGGCACCCGGCATCAAGCCTCTGCAGCGCCCCACGACTCGCCTGACCCAGCCCCCTTACTGCCCCTCCGCCAAGCGGGTCTCCCGTTCATGGTGTATGCCCCCTTTCATCTACAGACCTGTATAACTGGAAAATTCAAAATCCGCCGTTCCTGGAAAAACCCCAAGGCTTGATTTCTCTCCTGGAAACTATCTTCTTCACCCACAACCCCACCTGGGACGACTGTCAGCGATTATCAGAGTCCTCTTCACCTCGGAGGAGAGAGATCGTATCCGGAGGGAGGCTGTAAAGCCATCTGGTCCAGACAGCCAGCCCACTGCCGACCCTCCCAAACAGAACCTGTGCTCCCCTGAACCAGAGCAGGCCGGAACTACAACCAGCATCAAGGTAAGGAGGCTCTCGAGCAGCTTCGCCAGACTCTCCTACGTGGCCTTCGAGCTGCCGCCAGAAAGCCAACGGATCTTTCTAAGGTGAGCGAGACCACCCAAGGGCCTAACGAGTCACCCTCTGCCTTTTTAGAGCGTCTAATGGAGGCCTATAGAAGCCAGACACCCCACCGCCCTAACCCTTCCCGCTCCCTGCAGAGCGTGCCACCTACTCTGTCCTGCATCTAAAAGACGCGGTCTTTCCCATACCCTTGGCACCGGTTAGCCAACCCATCTTTGCTTTTGAGGACCCTCGGCCTGGGGGGAGCAGGCAACTAACGTGGACCAGGCTTCCCCAAGGATTCAAAAACTCCCCCACCTTGTCTGGGGAGGCTCTGGGGCAGGACTTGTCCCCCTTCAGGGAGCAGCATCCAGGTGTTACCCCACTTCAGTGTGCAGCTGACCTCCTTCGAGCCGCACCGGACTCGGACTCTTACAAAGCGGCAACCCTCAGCCTACTCAAAGCGTTGACGGAAATGGGGTATCGTGTATCCGCCAAAAAGGCTCAGCTCTGCTCCCACTTCATAACAGATCTGGGATACATCTTAGAAAAAGGGGAACGGCGACTTTCACGCGACAGGATACAAGCTGTACTGGGCATCCCAGCACCGATCTCCAAACGACAGGTATGTGGATTTCTTGGCACGGTGGGACATTGCAGGCTGTGGAGCCCGGATCCACGGAAATTGCTAAGCCCCTCTCTGCCGCCACGGCGGGCAAGGGAAGTGACTTGTGGACCAAAGAGCAGCAAGAAGCCTTTGAAGGTCTGAAGACAGCTCTGGTGAGTGCCGCGCCCTCGGGCTACCTGGCCTGTCCAAACCCTTTCACCTATTCGTTGATGAAAGTCGAGGGGTTAGCAAAGGAGCCTTGACCCAGTCCACTGGGCCTTGGCGCCGGCCAGCAGCACACCTCTCAGGAAGGCTGGACTGCGTAGCAGCCGGTGGCCCAGCTGCCTCAGAGCCGTCACGGCCACGGCCCTTTCCGTCAGGGAAGCCTCTAAGTTCACCTTTGGCCAAAACCTGGTGGTAACGGCCCCACATTCGGAGGAATCCCTCCTCCGCAGCCCCCCGGACCGCTCGATATCTAATGCCAGAATCACGAAATGTCAAGTTTTATTGTTGCACCCCCCCTCTGTGGCATTCTCACACACGGAGGCACTAAATCCGGCCACCTGCTCCCTGACTCTAGTGCTGCCCCGGTGGCCCACGACTGCTTGCACTTGCTGGAAACCCTGACGGGGCTACACCCAGACCTCACCGACGTGCCTTTGCCGGAGGCATCCCATAGTCTCTACGCAGATGGCAGCAGCTTTGTTAAAGAGGGAGCCCGTTAAGCGGGAGCAGCAGTGTAGAGCCACCCAAAACGATCTGGGCTCAATCCTTAAGCCATGGCACCTCCGCCCAATGGGCTGAACTAATAGCCCTCACCCAAGCGCTAAGATGGGCAAAAGGCCGAACTGTCAATATTTATATGGACAGTCATTGTGCTTTTGCTGCAGCCCATGTACACGGAGCACTGTACCAAGAGCGAGGATTCCTAACATCTGGAGGAAAAGAGATTAAAAATGGAGCTGAGGGAAGCGGCTGTGGCTCAATCAGTGGGGCTCCCTTTTACCATATGGGAGGCCCCGGGTTCGGTTCCCAGGGCCTCCTGGTGAAGGCAAGCCCGCCCGCACGGCGTGGTTGGCTGACCCAGCTAGCACAAGCAGCAAGGGGGGATAAATGAATAAATAAATAAAATCTTTAAAAAAAAAAAAAATGGAGCTGAAGTCCTAGCATTATTAGAAGCCATTTGGTTCCCTGACCGCGTAGCCACTGTTCACTGCAAGGGACACCAGAAGGGAAACTCCCCGCAGGCAGAAGGCAGCCGACTAGCAGAGGAATTCTCGTGAATCACTGCCTTTCTACTGGTCGCCCCTGTCCAAATGCTCCCAAAATTCCCCAGCCGGGAACCCCTGGTACTACACTACTCTCCAGAAGACGTCAAGCAGGGGGAAAGTCTAGGAGCTAAAATTTCCCCAGCAGGCTGGTTAGTCCTGCCTGATGGCAGAGCATACCTACCTGAAGCCGTGGGGAGACAATTGGTCAAAAGGCTGCACGACAGCACACATATGGGTCACACCAAATTAACAGAACTAATAAAAAGAGACTTTTATTCCTCAGGCTTGTCTAAAATCAGTAAAAGTATCACATCAAGATGCGAAGTCTGCGCAAAAGTAAATCAAAGAGGAGGTGCCCAAACTCCAGTGGGAACTCGGCTCCGCGGGATGGAGCCAGGAGAGCCCTGAGAAATAGACTTTACCGAGATAAAGTTGGGAAAATATGGATATAGGTATCTCCTGGTGCTGGTGGATGTTTTCGGGATGGGTGGAAGCCTACCCGACTAGAAACACAACAGCCACGGTAGTAGTTAGGAAGCTGATCGCAGAAATCATCCGGAGACTCGGGCTTCCTCTTAGACTAGGGTCAGATTACGGCGCAGCCTTCAGAGCGCAGGTGACTCGACAATTGGCTAAAGCCCTGGGTATAAATTGGAAACTGCTCTGTGCGTTTCAGCCCCAAAGTTCGGGACAGGTTGAAAGGATGAACCTCACCTTGAAAGAAGCCCTAACCAAGTTGGCTCTGGAGTCTGGTGAAAACTGGGTGAGTCTCCTTCCTTTTGCCCTCCTTAAAGCCAGATGTACCCCCTACGTGCAGGGCATTACACCCTACGAAATATTACTTAGCAGACCCCCTCCCCTCTTGCCCAAGTTGGGGTTAGAAAAAATATCTGAATATGACAACCAGTATCTTTTCTCTACCCTAGAGGTGCTGGACCAGATTAGAAAAACAGTCAATCAGACGGTCCAAGAAGCCCATCCCCCTTGTCCAAGTACTAACCCCCCTTTATTTCAGGTGCAGCCTGGAGATCTGGTCTGGGTTCGGAAGCTCCAGGCTGGAACACTGGGGCCACGGGGGACTGGCCCATGTGTGGTGATCCTCACAACACCCACGGCAGTCAAATTCGCAGGGAGAAGGCACTGGGTACATGCGCCCCAGCTAAAAGCCGTCAGGTCCAGAACGGAGGACTCAAAAGCAGGAAAGTGGACAGTCAGGACAGAAAACCCGTTAAAAATCAAGATTCACCAGACAAGTTAAGACTAAGGGTGGGGAAGGAGGGGGAATATAACGATGCCCTGGCAAACGAGTCTGCGGTCCCTCCTGGTTACTAGCGTTTGCGCTAGTGGTGGCTTTCGGTTAATCCCTTACTGGAGCATAACCAGAATCGAAGACAGGAAGGTTCTAAATGCTACTCAGACTACCAAGAAAAATCCTACCCTCTCTTTCGATTTATGTTCCCTCCTCAGAGAAGAATATCACGTAAAGCCAAACAGCTCGCGTCCCTTTGCAAACTCTTTTACAAGTTGGGGATGTAGAAACCAAAATTTAAAAAAGGGACTAGCTCAGGTTCAGCTCCATGTCTGCCCTGCAGACGGGCCCCCAGAATGCAGTACCACTGGGCCAGCACCACTGGGCCCAATGGGGTTGCGAAACCTTAGCCCATGGACTTCCAAAGATGCTGCCATCAGCCTCGAGAGGGAAGCAAGGCCCCAGATCCCAACTATAGGGCCCGGCCAGCTCGTCCACATCCACATCACTAATGGGTCTGATGACGGCTGGGAGGAGGTAAACATGGGGCCTCAGGCTACATGTAACTGCTCGAGACCCCGGAATGGAGTCCACCATCCAGCGAGGTATTCTTTTTTTTTTTTTTTTTAGATTTTATTTATTTATTCATTTATCCCCCCGCTGCTGCCCGCGCTCACCGGGTCAGCTAACCACGCCGTGCGGGCGGGCCCGCCCCCACCAGGAGGCCCTGGGAACCGAACCCGGGGCCTTCCACATGGCAAACGGGAGCCCCACTGATTGAGCCACAGCCGCTTCCCCAGCGAGGTATTCTTAAACCTCCTCCACCTAATCCGGTCGGCCCCAACCGGGACATTTTCCTTAAATCAGAACCGGAAACTCCACCCAAAAATAAACCAAAAACCAAACCTTCCCCAACCCCCCCTCCAGAGCCCCCTTGTTGTCCGTGTTGTCCTCTGTCTTCACCTTCCTAAACAATAGCCAACCAAACGCCACCAAGGATAGTTGGCTCTGCCTAAACCCCCAGCCTCCTTATTACATTGGGATAGGGGCAATTAAAGTATTATTCCCAATGCGTCACTGTATGTTCAAAAAATATCAGTAGGCAAAAGCCAAAAGTTGTGTCATAAGCCAGTTCTAACTCTGAGGGACCTACAAGGAAAACTTTAAAACCTTATCTACTCAGATTGACACAAATCTAAAGGAATTCAAAAAAGTCAGTTAGTCACCTCGAAACAGAAACAGCCTTATCCTCTCTGGCCAAAATGGTTTTACAGAATAGGCGTGAGCTAGATCTATTATTCTTAAAACAAAGAGGACTATGTGTAGCCCTGGGCGAAACCTGCTGTTTCAGCACAAACCACTCAGGAGTGATTAGAGAAAGTCTCTCGTGGGTCACAAACAGGCACTCATCACAAGCCCTTGGCCACTGATGCAGAGTCAATGGTTTGACTAATGCCATCACAGGAGTGGGGAACGAGAAGGAGCTGAAACAGTACCAGGAAATTCCCAGGAGAAAAATCCTCTAACAATTGCGGGTGGAAACCAGGTGCCCATCCAGGTCTGAAAAGAATCAGCACGTGGTACCTAGCACTGCTCGCTTGCTTTGCTATAGAAATATCTATGATGATTAAAACAATTCTGTTTTTGGTTGCTGTAGAAATATGTATAATGATTGAACCAATCCTGCTTTTGGCACACACGAAAAAGAATTGGCCACGCAGGAAGGAGTTCTATAAAAACTGCAGTCACCAGACGTTAGGGGCGACTGTCTCTAGGGAGTCGTTATTTGCATGAAGCGTTCAGTTCTGCTTCAGAGTCAGGGGTTTTTGTTTGTTTTGTCCCCACTGTATCCCCAGCAATTAACTCAGAACCCAGAATTTTACAGTTGCCATTAAGTATGTGAAAGATTGAAATGAATAGAAGCTTCAAGATAGCTTCAGGGTCCTGTGGAGCTGATGACCCCAGAAAATGCTGTTGGCTGTGCCCAAAAACCACCATAGAGAATCTAGAGGGAAACACAGATTCCAGCAACTAAACCCTGGGGCAATCCAGGCAGGTCTCAGACTTGCCTAGACAGAGCCCCAGGCTGCAGTGAGCGGAGGGGTTCCAGAAGGGCAATTTAATTTACCACCTAAACAACCTCAGGGCAGTCGCCCTCCCTGCGCCTTGCCCGGGGATCTGCAGGGCTGGGATAAACAGCAATTTGGGTGCAAGAAGATTTCAGGAAAGTGGTTCAGACTAACCAGCTGTCCTTGGGCTTCCCATTCCTCAGACTGGCTGGGGGAGCCTTCAGGCATGCTGGAGGAAGTGGCAGATGCTCAGGGATTAGGCAGGACAGGTGGGTGAGGCCGGGGACAGGCAGGCAGCGGTGCCAGTTGGCCCACTGCTGGGGACCATCCAGCCACTGGGAGAGAGCACTTAGAGCATGAGAAGAGAGGAAAGAGAAGCCGGAATTAAAGAAGGCAAGGGGAGCCATAAAGAGTAAATGATGCATTTGAAGCGAGTGGGGGTGGGAGTGTGGAAAAGGCCAGGTAAGGATGATGACGTTCGTTTAGCCTTCATCTGTTTCCGTAGCTCTATTCAGATGAGAGCAGCGAATTCACCTTTAATAGGTTTGTCAGATAAAATACAGGACACCCAGTTAAAGTTAAACAGCAGATAAACAATGAAGAGATTTTTTTAGTGTAAGTGTGTCCCTTATCTTGAACTAAAAAAAAAAAAAAATTCATTATTTACCCGAATTTCAAATTTATCTGGGCGTTCCTTATTTTTTTCCTAAATCTGGCAACCATAACCCTGATTGGACTCTAACATCCTGACATCCATAGCCAAATCCCAAGTTTTCTCTTGTCCTCCCTCCTGGAAGGTGTCTGCCTCTCTAAATGTGTCCATCCAGACGTCATGTAATTTGGATTTCAGGCCTGCCGGGATGGAGCGGCTGAGGAATGGTGCGGAGCTCTGGAAGAGTAGTCTGCAGGCGCACTGACGTCTCCCTCCTCCCTGCTGGCTGCAGAGCTCCAGGTCTGTCCATCACACCAGATCAGAGGACGGCGAACGTGCTACTACCAGGAGTGTTTTCTCATTCCAAAATTAAGTGTCAGGATGAAATCTTCTGTAATAATAAAAAATGCAATGGTTCCGTTTATTATTAGATCACGTAAGATATAAATGCCTTACTTAAAAAATTATTTTTACTCTGAAATACTTTTAAACTTACAGGACAGTTACAAAAATAATCCAAATTCCACACAGAGAACTCTAACATGCCCCAACCCGCCTCACATCCAGATACCCAAATCCACCAGTTGTAACATTTTGCCACATTTGCCGTTTTTATCTATCTATCTATCATCTATCCACCTGCCTGTCTGTGAATATCTTACTCTTTAACAGTATAGCCTTATCTGCAAATAATCACAATGCAGAATTTTTTCCATTTGTTTATGTAATATTTTTCACGTGAAAAAGTCATTTTTATAAGGCTATTGAGAGTAGATTACTTCCCAGAGACTTCAGAAACTATAGCAAAATTTTGCAGACTTGTGCTAGGAGTCGATGAGGAAAAAAGTACTACTGTTGGTTGATATAATACAAAGACAAATTTTAGTGGAAGTTTGCTTCAAGTTGCAGACTATCTTTACTCAAAGTTGAAGGAAAGAATGAAGGATTCTATAGAATTTGTTGGCTCGCTTGCCCAGATTCTGCATAAATGAAATCCAAAAGTATTTTTAGTCACTTTAACTAAATAAAATAGTCACATTTTACGTGGTAATAAAACAGCTATGAAATAAAACAACGATTAACTTTGAGTATTTTGCCTTAATACCCATTAGATATAAAGAAAATAAAGATAAATAAATGAAACATTTAAAATCTTAGATGAAAATAAACGCTTAAAAGGAAAATAAAGGATAAAAAAATGTTCGAGTGCTATAGAGCTGTAACCTGCAGGAGCTGAGAGCACAAGCCCTGTGCTGTTCTGAGAGAAGGCATTCCAGAAGAGGGGACGCCCAGCCTAACTCTGCCGGTGGAGAGTTTGGTGCTTCCGAAGCATCCATCAACGGTTTAGTGGGACAAGAGACGGAGCCGGGGAGGGAATGGCTGTGGCACGTCACGTCGGACTCGGAATAGTCGTAAGCCTCACACGTCAAAATGAAAGTCTCATCATATGCACAGGTATGTGTGTTTCTGACAATTCTATTCGTTTTATAAATCCCAAAGTTCTCTCTGTTTGTCCTGTGTCGATAAATACTTCCTTTCTTCCTATAAGTTTATAGTTTGCCTTAAAATCTGGCACGTCCTTTCCAAAATTACTTTGGTTTTACAGAAAATTCATTTTCTAAAAATTTAGGATAATCTTTAAAATTCTTAAAAATTCCAGTTTAACTCATAGAATGAATAATAATGTAAATTAGTCTAAATAAATTCTGGATACTTGAAATCATTATATCAAATAACCCAATATAAGAATATGTACTATTTGTAAATTTATTCATATTTTCTTCTGCAGTTTAACATTTTCCATAAATATCTAGACAGATTATATAATACATTGATATAATATATCAACATAATAGAAATATCATATATTATAAACATAATAATATAATGTATTAATGTAATATATAATTTATATAGTGTTGCGAATGGTATTGATAGGTTTATTTATTTTTTTTTTTTTTAAAGATTTTATTTATTTATTCATCTATCCCCCCCTTGCTGCTTGTGCTCGCTGGGTCAACCAACCACGCCGTGTGGGCGGGCTTGCCTTCACCAGGAGGCCCCGGGAACCGAACCCGGGGCCTCCCATATGGTAAACGGGAGCCCTACTGATTGAGCCACAGCCGCTTCCCAGATAGGTTTAATTTCCTAGATATTTTCCACCAGTTGGTCTGACTGGCTGGGCATTCAAAAATAAATCTCTGATTGGAGGAGTTTGGTGCTGGAGCCACAGTACACGTGCTCCCCGGCAGTGCTTTTGTGGCCCTGGGGCTCATAACTGGCGATTTACACACAACATAAAGGATCAAAATAAGTTCTGACTTCCATTCCATCCTTAGCATAGAAATAGAAATCGTTTCTCAGGGATTTGAAACCTTATAAATTTTTATTGTTTTAAACATGTTTATAACTATTACTTTTTGTCCCATAAAAGTATTTGAGCAATATTTAAGCATTTTATCTTGCAACATACATAGAGCTAATCTGGACAATATATAAATATAAGAAAAAAAGAAAAAATATATAAATATAAGAAAGAGAAGAAATATTACATGGTTAGAAATGAAAATCCCACGTGTGCATATGACCAAATAGAAACAATTTGATGGACCAAGAAAAAGTAAAGGCCAACAAGAGTCCAAAAACACCTGTCATCAGTAATGGAAAAATAGTATTGACTCAGATCTCTCAACATAAAAGTAGACACAGAATTAAAAACGATATTCAGTGTGTTAAAAGACTGATAATTGATACATTCCTTAAAAGTTTTCCACATATAGGCTACTTGGATGGAAATCTTTGAGCAAATATTGAAATAAGGGAAAGGAAGTCTGAAAAATTCTGGAATAAATATGAAAAGTAAAGGTAACAAAATACCTTTTACATTTTATTACTGTCCAAATAGCAAAGAAAAAAACTTTTAAGTATTGATAACGGAAGTTCATTGTGAGAATACCAGTTATTAATTTACTGTGATTGGGGTGGGTGGTGTTGAAAGAAAATATAAGGGATTGTGCTAAAATGCTTGATTTTTTAAGGTGCAGAGTATATAAGTATAAAAATCCCAGTGTTTAGAACTTGAGAAGCTACTTCTATACATGTTAAATTAATAAACAAGGTTGTAGTAATTGTTCTATAAGGGATTGGACGCATTAAAGAACAGTAACAGGAAATCACTGGTATTAGCAGAGCAGCATAGAAATTATGTTCAGTCTCCCACAGAGCAGACTACAGCACTCATAATGCAGCACACGATGGATCTCTGATGCGTGGGTCTTCGATGCATGCTGTGGAGGTGCTTAAGAGCCCTGGGAAACGGCAGCTCTGTGCAAGGGGGTGCCCAAGCGGGAAGACATGGATCTAGACCTGCAGCTTAAATCACGCACAGATACTGATTTCAAGAGGAGATAGCTTGAGTGGTAAACCAAAACCGCAGCTCCTAAAAGGCCACGGAAGAAATTCCATTTGTGAGTTATACAGAGCAGCTTTTGCCAAAGAAATATAAACAGCATCACCATAAAGACATAAAAAGAAATTGGGGAAGCGGCTGTGGCTCGATCGATAGGGCTCCCGTTTGCCATATGGGAGGCCCCAGGTTCGGTTCCTGGGGCCTCCTGGTGAAGGCGAGCCGGCCCGCGTGGCGCGGTGAGCTGGCGCAGCGAGATGACTCAGCAGAGCAAGACAAGCAGACACAGAAGAATGCACAGCAAATAGACACAGCCAGCACGAGCAGCAAGGGGGGATAAATAAATAAAATAAATCTTAAAAAATATAAATAAATAAATAAATTGAACTACCCTAAAATGAAGGGCTTCGGTTCAGTATAAAATAGCATAAAAATTGAAATGGAACTTTACATAATTAAGAAGATATTTGAACATTATAATTGTTTGAGAAGTAATATCAAGATTTAAAAGGAATAGAGTTAATAGCACAAACGTAAAAATATGCTTTCATCAGTTATAACAAATGTCCCATACCAATGCAAGGTGTTAATAAGAAGGAATCCTGTATTTTATACATGATTGGTCTGTAAACCCACAGCTTTTCTAACAAAGGAAAAAAAGATTTAAAAGTAAGTCCTACAGGGGAGCAGATGTTGCTCAAGCAGTTGAGTGCCTGCCTCCCACATGGGAGGTCTTGGGTTCAGTTTCTGGTGCCTCCTGAAGAAAACAAACAACGAGCAAAGAGATAAGGGAGCCAACTCGGGAGCTGATGTGGCTCAGTGGTTGACTGCTGGCCTCCAACATGCAATTAAACGAGGTCCTGATTTTAATCTCTTGCCCCGGTACCTCAAAAAAAAAAAAAAAAAAAGCGGGGTGGGGGAGGGGGTGGCTGAGGAATTTCCCAGGCTCCCAGCTTCAGTCTAAGTGAGGATGATAATTCTCATTTCCAATTTTCCAGAACACTTTCCATCAGCATCTAGGGATGTTGATTTTAATTGAAGTTAGAGGAATCATTAGAAAAAGAAGCAGGAAGGCATGTCTTAGCATCGCTATAGAGACTTGTTTCCAGTGTTCTGGGCATTAAGAGTTTGTACTTATTTGTGCAAAAGCCTGAGTCCTGCACTGGAATAGCCTCAGTGCCCATCTCTAGGGACCAGGTGACTTAAGGGGGCCTCGATAGCTCTCTACAGCTCTGAAGATGAATGGGAGAGCAGTGTACACAAATACCTTCAGGTTTACTACAACACTGGGGTGTTTTTTTATTCTGAACTATTTAAAATATACACAAATATTATAATTTAATGATCCCATCTCCAACCATGACAAACTCATTGCCAGTCTTTTAAATCTACATTTGTGCCCCACTTCCTGCCTGGATTAAGATGTTTGAAATTAATTTCAAAATATCACTTCATAAGTAAATTCTACAGTATGTATTACTGAAAGATAAGTTATTTTAAAAATTATTTCCACAATATCAGTATTACACTTATGGGAATGAACAATTCCTTAACACTGCCAAATATCCAATCAGTGATCAAACAAGCAACTGTTTCATAAATTTTGTTTTTATATTTAATGTTTGTATTAGGATCTCAAAATGGTCCTCCCATTGAAATTAGTTGATTATCTCTAAGGTATTTTTTAATCTGTAAATTTCCCTGTCATCTTTTGTTTCCTTTGTGTTTTACTCATTTAAAAAGTTGGATCATGGTTCCTGTAGCATTCCCCACATACTGGATTTTATTTTATTTTATTTTATTTATTTTATTTTTTTTAAGATTTTATTTATTTATTCATTTATCCCCCCCTTGCTGCTTGTGCTCGCTGGGTCAGCCAACCACGCCGTGCGGGCGGGCCTGCCCTCACCAGGAGGCCCCGGGAACCGAACCCGGGACCTCCCACATGGTAAACGGGAGCCCCACTGATTGAGCCACAGCCGCTTCCCAACATACTGGATTTTAAAGACTGCACCCACATGGCATTCTTTAGCGTGTTACTCTGTCCTTTGTTTTCCTGTAATAAATTGATTTAGAGGCTTGATAAGTTTCAACTGATGTGTTGGCAGGAATATGCCATGGTCAGTGTTGGGTATTTCCATCGAAAGGCCCATCATGTCTGGCTGTCTCTTTTTTGTTATGTTGATTGTGGTTTAGATGTGTCAGACTAAACCTTGCATTATAACGTTTCCCAATAGATTTTTAAAAAATTTTTTATTTTGAAATAAATTACAAA
Source organism: Tolypeutes matacus (assembly GCA_026826555.1). NCBI lineage: Eukaryota > Metazoa > Chordata > Mammalia > Cingulata > Chlamyphoridae > Tolypeutes > Tolypeutes matacus. The sequence goes on from JAKSZT010054317.1 coordinate 1,216,753, forward strand.
AATAGTGCAAATCCTATACAGAGAACTCCAACATATCCTTACTCCCCCCAGATACCCAGATCCACCCATTTTAACTTTTTGGCACATCTGCCCTATCTATCTGTCTGTCTATCTATCTATCTATCTATCTATCTATCTATCTATCTATCTATTTATTTATTTTTTTTTATTTTTTTATTTTTTTTTAAGATTTTATTTATTTATTCATTTATCCCCCCCCCTTGCTGCTTGTGCTCGCTGGGTCAGCTAACCACGCCGTGCGGGCGGGCTTGCCTTCACCAGGAGGCCCCGGGAACCGAACCCGGGGCCTCCCATATGGTAAACGGGAGCCCTACTGATTGAGCCACAGCCGCTTCCCTCTATTTATTTTCTGAACACTTGAGTATAAGTTGTATACATCATACTCCTTGAATCACTTAATACTGCCATATACATTTCCTAAGAATGAGGGAATTCACTTATGTAACCAACTTATCGCCTTAATGAAATTTAACATTGATATAAAGTTTAGAGGTTATATTCCAATTTTTTTCATATATCCCAAAAATGTCCCTTTGAGCTTTTCTCCCCCCTTGCTAGATCCCATCCAGCATAATGTATTACATGTAATTGTCCTTGTCTCTATAGTTGTTCTTTCCTTCTTTCTTTCAATTGTGGGAACATATATGCAACATAATCTTTCCCATCTCAACCACTCCCTAGCATACCATTCAATGGAATTTATCACAATCACAAAATTATGGTATCCTCACAAACTTTCTTTACTTAAACTTTCCCATCTCCCCAAACAGAAACCCTGTACGTATTATGCAATGATCCCCATTCCCTCTGCCCTGTGCCCCTGGTCATTTTTTCCTCTAATTTTTATCTCTATGAGCATCCATATTCTCTGACATTTTCTTTGTAGTTACCATGGGGTTTAACATCCTAAATCTCTAATAATCGTATTTGCTTTGATACCAACTTAACTTCAATAGTATACCCATTTCTTAGGGAATCAACACGCATTCCTTTGGTCTTTCCCCCAACACTTGGCATTTGCTTTCTCCGCATTCTTCATATGCCTTCTACTTAAGCCAGCAATCATTCCATGGGCCCTACTTGAATCCCTCTGAGGCAGCTACAGAGTGCCCTGTGAGAGTTTTTGGAAGTAGATAAAGTAACTGGCCACTGACGTACGTGACGCCATCCACTGGACTCTGTGGGGCACTGCTGAATGTATCTGTATCCAATCTGCATTCGACCTGATAGAGCAATTTATTCTTGATGTATGCAATTGCACATTGTAATTATATTAACAGAGCACACTAATAAATAATTTGTATAAATTATATATATTAGATCTTGGGTATGGTTTTTACATTCTCCCATGGGGAACTTTTTCCTTCCTGACATGGAATTGTACATTTAAAGCTTGGTCGGTGAATCTCATCAGCAAACACAGCTGAGAACAGAGTGGAAGAGGCCCCCAGCTGGTTCTACCATGTGCCCAGAGTCATGTATATAGTTGATTGGAATGAGATTTTATGAATATTAATGGTTTTTGAAGGCCTTTAATTTCCATCTGCATATTAGCTTTTAATGTGATTTTGAGAGAATACTTTGACATCTGTAAAAAATCAAAATACTACTCTTTTTAAGACATTTCACAAATATTCACTTAAATTACAGGCTGAAGGGATTTTATTCATATGTATATTTATACCTATAAAATGATTTTACAAGTGGAATAAAAAAAAAAATAGTATACCCAAACTATATTCCCATATCCCTCTATCTCCCCACATTTGTTTATACATTATGACTCCCAAACCACTGATTTATCAAGCCTTTTATGCATTAGGCTTTGAGATCCTGTAAGAAGCCAAATATATAATTAGTACTGGAATTTATATTTACCCATGTCATTACCCTTACTGTCGATCTTTATTTCTTCATGTGTCTTCAATCTATTTTCTACTGTCCATTCTTTTCAACCTGCAGAACTCTCTTTAGTATCTTTCCTAGGGCCAGTGTACTAGTGATGAACTTCCTCAGCTATTGCTTATCTGGGAATGTCTTACTCTTTCCCTCAAGTTTGAAGCACAGTTTTGCTGGATACAGAATACATGGGTGGCAATTTTTTCTTTCAGCACTTTAAATGTCATCCCACTTCCTTCCAGCCTCCATGATTTCCAATGGAAAAAAAACACATTGCTTCTCACTTAAGGCTTTCAGAATTCACTATCTATGGCATTTGACAGTCTGATTATATGCCACAGAGTGGGCCTTTTAGGGTTTTTCCTATTTGGAGTTTGTTGACCATTTGAATGTGTATACTTATATTTTTTGTTAAATTTGAGTTTTCAGCCATCATTTCCTTGAATAGTCTCTCTGCCCCTTTCTCCCTTTCTTCCAGAATGCGTTGGTATACTTGATGATGTCCCAGGTTCCTCAGGCTCTGTTCACTTCTCTTCTGTTTTCTTTCTGCTCATTGGACTGAATGATTCAATTGTCTTGTCTTCAAGTTCACTGATTCTTTCATCTGCCAGCTCCAATCTGCTGTGGAAGTCTTCTAAGGAATTTGTGTGTTTTTTGGCTTTTTTTTTTTTGTTGTTGTTGTTGTTAACAAATCAATTTTACTGATACTTATTAATAAAGCATACAATTAATCTGAAGTGTACAATCAATGGTATTTGGTATAATCACATAGTTGTGCATTTATCACTTCAGTCATTATTAGAGCATTTTCATTATTTCAATAATAATAAAAAACAAGGGTTGGATGTGGCTCAACTGGTTGGGCGTCCGTCTCCCATATGGAGGGACCCGGGTTCGATCCCCGCGACCTCCTGATAAAAAAAAAAAAAAAAAAAACAGACGAATAAACAAGAAATAGCAACTATATACAGCAGGGGAAACATAAAGAGAAGAATTTTCCCTGGGAATTTTAATTTCTATTGCTGTGGTTTTTAGCTCTGATTTCTTTTCATCATTTCCATATCTTTATTGATATTGTTTGTGTTCATTTATTGTTTTCCTGATTTCCTTTAGTTCTTTGTCCATTTTTCCTTTTAGCTCTTTAAGCATTTTTAGGACCACTTTTTAAAAGTCTTTGCCTGGTATGTCCCAGGTCTGCTCCTCCTCATTGATGGGTTTGAATGCATTAATTGCCTGGGCCATAACTTCCTGTTTCTTTGTATGTTTTGCAACCTTTTGTTGAAACCTAAACTTCTGATATTTAAATGTTTTATCACTGAAATTTAGACTCTGTAGTATCTGTTCCTTAGGCTTGTATCTAACTAGTGTTATGACAGAGATTTCCTTGAATGCCAGTAGCTAACAACAAAAAGAAGGAGGAGGAGGAGGAGGAGGAGGGGGAGGGGAGGGAGAGGGGGAGAGGGAGGAGGAGGAGGAAAGAAAGAAAACACCTTCTCTGTTTTTTGCAGTTTGACCTGTGATCAAGCTCTCCTTCAGGGCATCTCCATACAATGAGTTGTATGAGAACAGCGTGAGGCCAAAATGTATGGGGTAGGGGGCCTCCCAGATCTTTCCTGTACCTGCATCTTGACTGGGGCATGTGCATGTGGCCCTAGGAATTCCCCCATTTACATGCTTACAAATGTTCCCTCTTCCCTAGAAAACAGCTTCCTCGCAGTCTGGGCACTGCCCTTTGTGTCCTACCACCAGCAATCCCTGCCCCAGGCAGCCTAAGCTGGCTGCTCTCCCACAGCCTTCTGCAGTGAGCTGCCGTCTACTTCGTGCCACCACCAGGCAGATTGGGCCAGACATACAAGCTCCCAGCACGTGCATGACGGCCACCCTCTGCTGCCTCTGGGACCAGGGCCAGGGAGCTACGCCGAGGGCATGGGCCAGCTCTGGGCAAGGCGCCACAAGGTCCTACTGCTTTTAGGTAGCCTTTTTCTTGATTTGGCACTCACCCTGTCACTACAATCCTCTTCTGGAGCATTGACGAAGATGATTCTGCAAATTCTTGTTGGTTATTCAAAGCTTCTGTGGGAGGATGGGGCCCTGAAGCTTCTCATACCACCATCTTGAGTGAGGCATGGTCTCTCCCCACCAGTTTTCCGCCTGATTATAATTTTTTTCTAGGAGGTACCAGGAATTGAACCCAGGATCTTGTGCATGGGAAGCAGGCACTCAACCACTGAGCTGCACCTGCTCCCATAATGTTTGTTTCTAAAACATTAATGAAAAGCAGTATAACAGACTCAGTCTCCTGTAGCCACCGGCAGAAGCCTCCCCCAGGCTACTGGCTGGGGTGTAGAGAGTGGTCCCGTTGCCTGGAGGCTGAAGCTGGAGCAGTAGATGGTTCTGGGCCAGCCTGGAAGATGATTTGTACAACAAAGTCACCACTAAACCACAGCTTGAGTCCAGTCCCCAGCCTTCTATTTTCTGCTCTATATTCCAGAAACATTTCTTTTAAAAAGACAGAAAATCTGTAAACACGAGCAGCATGTTGATTATGTCACCAGCCACTTCAGCAGTAGGTCAAATGGAAGTGTTTCAGAATTCTTACTGAACGTGTATAGATCATTCAAAATCTGGCTGGAAGAATCCTCTCCGATTGTGAACCGTGTTCTCTCTGAAAGCTGGGGAGTGAGGTAGTGTGTCAAAGTGAGTATTCACTTTATACACACATGTATTTGTTCAAAATACCCATAGTAAAAAGTATATTTTTTCTAATACTCCTTAAGGTTGAAATGTAAAAATAATAGGAAAGCACTAGCATAATGAAAATAGGTCACAGAACTAGAACAATGGGGCAAAAGAACAGAAGGAGTAAAGGAAAGAACCAGGAATCATCTTGGTGAGAGATGACAACATGGATTTAAAGAACAAACAATAGACAGTCCATGGGAATTTGTAAAATTTATGTAAACCAGAGAGCCTGAGAATCTTGCCATTGCTGTCATTACTGACGAGTTCAGCCCTGAAGAACTACAGTCATTTAGAGACAATAATGACTCAACTTCCTTTCATGGTGGGAGTTCCTGCGTCTGAATTAAGTGCCTTCCGCTCTCAGAGAGAAGGTGATCCTGAAGGTGAAACAGGGTCCCAGGACCTATTGGATTTAGTAGATAATTTGGGATTATCTACTACAACATTTCTTTCCTTTTATTTATGTCAGTAGCACAAAACTCTAGAGCGATTTTACATAGTGAACAGTCTTGGCTTTCAGACTTTCACCTTTTAGTATAATACTGATCTTGTGTCTGCAGGTTATTCATGGAAGCCCCATGGCAGGTTCAGGCAATCCCTTTCTGTTCCTAATGTGCTGAGTTTTGTTTTATTTTTCTTTTTTCTTGTTGGGCCTTTATTCACCTTAGTCCATTAAAAACGTCCTTGGGAGCAGATGTGGCTCCAGCGGTTGAGCTCCCACCTCCCATAAGGGAGGTCCCGTGTTGGGTTCCTGATATCTTCTGAAAAAACAAAAACAAACAACAAGCAAAACAAATGATAAAACCAGGTTCAATCCCCAGCCCCCAGTACTTCAAAAAAAAAGGCAATTCATTAATGTGTGATAGAAGCCACCCCTCTCAGCATGGTATTTGGTTTTTGTTTTTTAAGCAGTATTTTTTATAGGAATCTTATTGATCACACAGTACTTTACAAGAGTATGAGGTTTAATGATATAACAGTCCACACAAGACAGGCTGATTGAGAATTTACATAATGTGGTAAAAATATACATATTCAAGGTCAGCAATGTGGGCAGAGGCGTGCCGCGGAAGGAAGGAGGCCAGCAGCTGTGGGGCCTTCCAGGCTGGGCACCAGCGCCCAAAGGGCCAGGTAGCTTCCCCTACATGGCAAGTTACCCTCACTAGAGAAAGGCAGGGCTCGCGCATCTGCACACTCGAGGAAGTGCTGACCTGCTCCACAGATGGTCTAAACAGACATAACTCGGATCTTTCTGGGATAATCCCATGAGAATGGTAAACAGCAAACCCCATGCAGGTAGCAGGAAGCTGCTTCTAGTCACTTCTTCTAGGTGGAACTTGGAAGAAATTTAAATTTTTTTTTTTTTTTTTACATTTCTCAATTAAAGATGTAATGGATACATATAAATCTTTTTTTTAATCACACAATATGTTACACACTATATTTAGTTCATAGTAACACATTCATACAGTATTTGTCCTTTTGTGTCTGGCTTGCTTCACTCAACATAATGTCCTCCAGGTTCATCCACGTTGCCATATGCTTTATGACTTCATTTCTTCTTACAGCTGCATAATATTCCATCGTGTGAATAGACCCCAGTTTGTTTATCCATTCGTCTGTTGATGGACACCTGGGTTGTTTCCAACTTTTGGCAATGGTGAATAATGTGGCTATGAACATCGGTGTGCAGATGTCTGTCTGTGTCACTGCTCTCAGTTCTTCTGGGTATATACCCAGTAGTGGTATTGCAGGGTCACGTGGCAAGTCTATATTCAACTTGAAATAAGTTTAATTCTTGATATTAATATTTGTAAAAAGCTATGTCTCCTTTTCTACATTTTCTACACAATTGACATGCATTGAAGGGTGGGCGGGTGGGGGAGGGATTTTGATGGTTGTTTCACCTAACAGTGATAAGTACTCTTAAAAATGTGAGAAATACTTAACATTTTAGTTGCGCACTTAACAGATAACAGGAATCATCTCTATAGCTTTAAGCCAGAAGATAGAAGGGAGTCCATCTGAATTCTAATGCTTGAGTTTGCGTTTCTACCATTGTCCTAAAGAAAGGAAAGCAACTGCTTGTTTATTTACCAAACCAGGTACTAGTTTCAGTTCTCAGAGAAAATCCAAAATAAGAAATGCCACTCCTTTTTTTTCTCTAGGACCTTTTTAGAAGATAAGCCAAAATTCTAAGTTACTCAAGATTCCTACAAAGCTGTGGTGTTTTTCTGCAAACCAATGCAGCAGCTTGATGTTTTATCAAACTTCCTAATGCTTGGTATCTGTCCTACTGGGAATCGGAACCACGGAATGGCAGCTCGGAGTCAGAATTGTCTCTCTACGCCCCGTGTACCCTGCTCCGTGCCAGCTACTATGGCCAGTGACTGCGTGGGGGTTAAGCCTGACAACGCAAGCTTCAAGATCCTCCCACGGAGATTTCTCCAGCTGAACAGAAGCCCTTCTCTGAAAACTTGGCAGGTGCTGCGACCCTCAAGAGAAGAGTGTATCTCTGAACGCCTGTAAGTTACTATTCAAATTGCAAGTTCCTACTGGGGGGGAAAGTGCATTAAAATAATTCGAAGGTCTCTTTTATTGGCAACTTAAAATGCAAAGTCTTTTATTTTAAAACTTCTAAAATTTGAAAAGAAGATGTTCTAGATTAAGTAATTCAGTTTTCCAAAGCTGAATGTGCTCATTTGGAGCTCAGTTTTTCTTCTTGAAATACGAATACAAATTCCTAAAAACTCCCAGGTAGGAGCACGACTCTTTGATGACCATCAAGCTCAATTGTAATTTCCTTTTTTTTTTTTTTTTCTGCCTTGGTGTAAAGGCTTTAAAAATTCTAGCGGAGATGCACCTGCCAGCTTACACCAGCAACTTCATAACTTCATTCCAAATGTCTCCTGAGAGGCCTAACCATGTCCAGGAACCCCTCTTCCTCCTCGCGGTCATACCCGTCAGAAGCAGGCCGTGTCCATTCACGGGCAGGAAGATCGCTTGAGGACGTCCAGCTGCGAGCCCCTTCCCATTATTTTGATTAGTTCAGTCGTGTTGACATGAGCTGGTACATGGGACTTGGTTTTATCCAGCACAGGAAACTGCTTCTCACCCTTGTCTCTTTCTTTTATCGCTGGGATTTTGGTAGGATACTGCTCGGTTAGGTCAGGCATCTTCTACTTTGTTGGAAGGTGCAGCTCTGCTTGAAGTTCTTCTCGGACCATCTGTTATAACCCAGGAGATGGACCACACTCAGACTTTAACCACTTTTATGAAGTTTATTGAGCTAAGCCCGCGGGCGTCTGCAGCACCTCTCATGCAGGAGAGAACTGCAGCCCCCAGGTTCTAAAATGGCTCCTTTTTATAGGGGGTTGCTGTCGCAGTTTGCAAGCAAGCGGGATAAACAGAAGGGGATTTTGGCAGTTAGCTAGCGTTTGCACAGAATGCCCTGATAGTCTGGGGCACAGCTGCAGGGTTGAGATGTCCTTGCAGGATTGTTCAAAGGAGGGGAGGTTGTGTGCTTGTCTCTCCTTGTGAGATTGTTTAAGGGAGGGGAGGTTGTGTGCTTTTCAGATAAGACACTTAGGAGACAGTGGGAAACTTTTCTTTTCTGCGTTACTCTGGTTGCCATGAAGGCCTATGGGTAGGCTAATTTAGGGTTCAACATTCCCCACTTCTCTTCTTAGTGGGTCAAATCATTGACTCATCATAGTGGTCTCCAGTCGTTGGCAGGTGTTGGGAGGGTTGGGCTAATACCATTAGTTTGACCGATTGGACTCTGTTCTTGATAAAAGCTACAAGCCTATTGATAACGATAGGTCCGCAAGTGAGACCCAAAAGTAACAGTATGAGAGGGCCTACTAGGGCTGAAATTAAAGTAGTCAGCCATGGAGACCAATTGAAAAGGTTCTGAAACCAAGACTCAGAGGATTGTTCTTCTAGATCCCTCTCTCTGAGTCTCTTGTAGTTCTTGCATTGATTGTTTAATAATTTTTGAATGGTTTACATAAAAACAGCAGGCTTCTCCGAGGGCGGCACATAAGCCACCCTGTTTCAGAAACAGTAAATCTAATCCTCTTCTGTTCTGTATAGCTACTTCTGCTAAGGAGTTAACTTGTTTTTCAAGATATTGTACTTGGGTTTGAAGGAGAGCGACATCAGCAGAGAAAGTAGCTGAAAGTTTTCTAATACCAATGTCAGAGGTAATCATGGCCCCACCTCCTATGGCTGCTGAACCTGCAATCCCTAAGGTGGCTAAGATAGGGACTAGAATTGGAGTCCTTTTTTGTAGTCTAAAATGTTGATCCTGAGCTAGGAAGTGGGCAGTACCTGAGGGTCCAGCATATAGGTAAACCTGGGGAATGATATAAACACCAATACATAGGTCAGAAGCATTACTAGGGGCAATACAGTGGGTGATACCAGATGAGCAGGCAAACCAGGTACCATTGGGGGTGATTAAAGTCCAAGTGGATCCTGCAGCAGTGAGGGGGACAGTGTTCAGGCAATTGTCCTTATAAGGTGAGTCGTCTATGGAGTAGCTGCCACTGGTGAAACAGATCCCTTGTCCTTGGAGATCGCTGAGGGTGAGTTTTCTCTGATGAGAACAATCAGACAGGATACCAGACCCAAAGTTGTTGGCATCGGTGTAGGAGACGTTCCGGGGTCCATTTCTCCCGTCAGGTTGGCACCAATCCCCACGTAGTATGGTGGTGCCGGATCGACGCAGAGCCAACACTCAGTGGTGATGGCCGGCTGAGTTTCATTCAGAAGGGAGAAAACAGAGTCTAGCATAGTTAGCAAAGAATTACTAAAGGAGTTCAATGGGTGTGATGGCGCTAGGAGTTGGGGAGAGTTAGGGCCAGTAGTAGGCCTGCTTTGGGAGGTGACAATTTTAATCTTATTGTTTAGGGCCAATGATGGGTTCAGGATCGGGTTAGGTCCAATAGGGTTTTTAATTGGGAGCCCCGATTGAGAGTTAGTAGGTTTATTCTTAGAAGTCCAAGGGAGTTTTTGTACAGTGAACAGAGTTCCGGGGTCTTGACCGGAGGCATATAGGCGCAGACCCCAAGTTCTGCCAGTAGCCCATTGGGGATCAGAGGGGTTTTTAATGGTCAAAGTAATGGGGTTGCAAGTTTGGTTATTACAGTTAGGATGGACTTTCCAATTTTGCATGGGTGGATTAAAAGTAGTTTCTCGGAGGAGGCTTAAGTTGGGGTCAGTTCCCCCTCCAGGAGTCCATCCTAATGCTAAAGTTTCGCAACCCCAAGCTTTACAATAGTAATCAGCAACAGACCCACATTGCCTCCTTTGTCCTGAGGGCGTTCAGGGCAGGCATAGTGTTGGGCATGCCATAGTACTTGGCTGGTTTTACCCTTGTCACATTTTATGGCTTGTAATTGGGCATAGGTGAGAGAGTTACGTGCCAAGGGATAATGAGGAACTCCCATTCTGGCTCTCTCCAAGCTCACGGTCACAAATGTCGTCATCGAAGAACTGAGAGAAGTCAGTGGTAAGGGTTACCTGGGTAGTGCTAAAAGTTTCATTAGTAGCTATATGCTTTCCATCTCTGGTTCGAATTAGGACCCACTGGTACTTGGTGGGAATGGAGGAAGCAAAAGTGGCAGGTAGACTAAGGCTTAGGAGGAAATAAATCTGAGCCAGAGTGGGTCCTTGCCATCTGGTCTGACCTCCCATTTCTTTGGGATCTGGTCAGGGTGTGCCTTCTTTACCTGAGTATGGTGCAACCAATGGCGTTTCTCTGTTACCTTAACAGCTGTTGGGGTTGAGAGGATTACAAGGAAGGGTCCTTCCCAGGTGGGTTCTAAAGTTTCTCGGTTAAATTTCTTAGTCCAAACCCAGTCCCCAGGCTCTATGTTAAGTGTTGGAAGCTGAGCGTCTTCTGGTTGTTTCTTCTGCTGGGCTAGAAGGCATGCTTCTTTCCGGATGAGGTTGACAGCCTGTAAGGACTTGAGAAACTCTTGGTTAGTTAAGTCACCCAGGTGGTCCTAGTGTAATTTGGGGATTATGGGAGGTGGTCTTCCATAGATTATTTCAAAAGGGGTTAAATGTTTCAAATAAGGGGTACATCTGGTTCTTAGTAAGGCAAAAGGGAGAAGACTTACCCAACTCTCTCCAGTCTCCAATTTTAATTTAGTTAAAGTCTCCTTTAAAGTCCTATTCATCCTCTCTACCTGTCCTGAGCTCTGAGGCCTGTAAATGCAATGTAATTTCCAGTTTATTTTAAGTGCCTCGGCTAGACTTTTGGATATCTTGGCTATGAAAGCCGGGCCATTGTCGGACCCCAACGCCAAGGGTAAGCCAAATCGTGGGAGGATTCCTGTCAGGAGGTGCCTGGTGACTATATTGGCAGTCTCATGCTTGGTGGCAAAAGCTTCAGTCCATCCGGAGTAAGTATCTACAAAGACCAGGAGATATTTATAGCCATATTTGCTTTTTCCAATTTCAGTAAAATCTAATTCCCAATGTTCCCCTGGTTCATGGCCTCCGATTTGGACCCCTACACTGCGAGAGATTGGGGGCCCTGGGTTGACCTGAGCGCATGCTGAGCAATGGGTTACCTCTGAGTTGGCGATGGTCTTCAAATCTGGAACATAGAAATGTTTATTAATTAGAGCAATTAATTTTGAGGTACCAAGGTGAGTGCTATAATGGAGGTCTCGGACTAGGGCAATACCCAATGCTTTTGGCAGCAGCAGGCGCCCGTCGGGCAATCGCTGCCAAAGTCCAGCCTCAGTGGTGCAATTCAGTTTTTATCTTAATTCTTGTTCTTCTTGGTTATAGCTAGGAGAAGTAGGCAGGGCTCGTTTTGGGGAAGAAGTGGCAAGATTTCGAGTGGTTTCACTTCTCCCAACGCTACCCACTTCGCAGTCAGGTCTACAAGATCATTCCCTTTCTTGGTGCGACTTGGTTGGGTCTCATGCCCTTTGCAATGGATAATGGCTACCTCCTTAGGTTCCCATATAGCTGCTAAAAGGGCTAAAATCTCTTGCTTATTTTTAATTTCTTTTCCAGCTGATGTCAAAAGTCCTCTTTCCTGGTAGAGGGTTCCATGTACCAGGGCAGTTGCAAATGCATACCGGCTGTCAGTATAGATATTGACTTTCTTACCTTTTGCCCAGTGAAGTGCCTGGGTCAGAGCAATTAGTTCTGCTTTCTGGGCGGAGGTTCCTTGGGGCAAAGCCTGTGACCAGAGTACTTGATTTTCCGTGGTCACCGCAGCGCCTGCATATCTCAGTCCATCTTTCAGATAACTGCTTCCATCAGTATAAAGCTCGTAATCTGGGTTTTCTAGGGGAGTGTCCCGGAGGTCAGGTCTAGATCCAGTGATAGTCTCTAAAATGTCCAGGCAATCGTGGACAATTTCTCCATATTTAGAATCTGGCAACAGAGTAGCTGGGTTGAGAGCCATGGACTTAGAGAAAGTGACTTGAGGAGGATTTAGTAGCAGCACCTGATATTGAGTAAGACGCGCATTTGAAATCCAACGGTCAGGTGGGGATCTAAGGAGGGCCTCAGTGGTGTGGCCCCTGATAATCTGCAAGTCCTGGCCCAAGGTCAATTTCTGTGCCTCCTTGACAAGAAGGGCGGTCGCAGCTATCGCTCTCATGCATGATGGCCATCCTGCAGCTACAGGGTCTAGTTGCTTGGAGAGATAGGCCACTGGGCGTTTCCAAGGCCCTAAGGTTTGAGTGAGGACCCCTTTGGCAATCCCCTTCTTTTCAGCTACAAACAGCTGAAAAGGTTTCGTGATGTCGGGTAGGGCTAAGGCAGGGGCTGAGGCTAAGGCTTGCTTGAGGGCTATAAAGGCCTGTTCTTCTTCCCGAGTCCAATGAAAGTTAGGGTCCTTTCCACCTGTGCAGGCATATAAGGGTTTTGCAATTTCAGCAAACCCGAGTATCCAGAGCCTGCAGTAGCCTACCGCCCCTAGGAATTCCCGTTCCTGGCACTTGGTGGTTGGAGTTGGGATATTCAGGATAGCTTCTATCCGTCCCAGAGATAGGGTCCTCTTACCTTCTTCCAGATGGTAGCCCAAATATGTGGCTTTTCGCACGCAGATCTGAGCCTTTTTCATGGACACCCGGTAGCCGAGGCATGCTAGTTCAGAGAGCAATTCCTTGGTGGCGGTTAGGCAATCCTCTTCTGATGCTGCTGCAAGAAGAAGGTCATCTACATATTGCAAAAGAGTTACCTGAGGGTGGGATTCCCTGAATCCCAGGAGGTCTCGGCTCAGGGCTTCATCAAAGATGGCTGGAGAATTCTTGAATCCTTGCGGGAGTCTAGTCCAGGTTAGCTGGCCTGAAAATCCCCCTTCGGGGTCCGTCCACTCAAAGGCGAAGATGGGTTGGCTCTGAGGTGCCAATGGTAAGGTGAAGAAGGCATCTTTCAGGTCCAGTACAGAATAGAAAGTCCGTCCTGGAGGCAGAGAGCTCAGAAGGGTATAAGGGTTAGATACAGTGGGGTGAATGGTTTCAACCCTCCTATTGACTTCTCTTAGGTCCTGTACTGGTCTATAATCTTCAGTCCCTGGCTTTTTTACTGGTAAAAGGGGGGTATTCCAGGGTGATTGGCAGGGAGTCAGTATCCCCGCTTCTCTTAATCTCTTGATATGTTTCGCTGCCTTCCCTTGCCTTCTGAGGTATAGGGTATTGCTTGACTTGGATGGGGAGAGCAGTACTCATGAGTTGCACAATGATAGGGGTTGATGCAAAGCCAATCCTGGCGGGTTGCTCTCTGCCCAGACCCCGGGGATTTCAGTAGGTAGTTCCTGGATATAGCTTTCTCCTATAGCCCCCTTGGGCTCTTGTTCAAATAGAATATATTCTTCGGAGATAGGGACAGTTAACATAATTGATTGAGGGAGCTGATCTCCCAGTTGCAAAGTTGTTTCCCCATCTTTAAAAGAAATGGTTGCCTTTAATTTCTACAGCAAGTCTCGGCCTAAGAGGGGGTATGGGCATTCTGGCATTACTAAGAAGGAATGGGTAACAGTACCCTTTCCTAAGTCAGTAATTTGGGCTTGAGTTCAGGGGTAAGATTTAGGTTTTCCTGTTGCCCCTATGATAGAAGTCTTCTGGGATGAAAGTTCCCCAGTTGTCTCTTGGAGAACTGAAAAGGTGGCCCCCGTGTCTACTAGGAATTCAGTTGGCTTCCCTTCGACTGTTAACTTTATCATGGGTTCCTGGGGGCCAAGCGCGAAGGAACCCTGACCCCCTCAATCTTCAGTTTCTACTAAGAGGCGGGCCGGTTCCTTAGGTTCCTGAGCCCTTCTGCCTATCAACTTAGGACAATCCTTTTCCAGTGCCCCATCCCCTTGCAAAAGGCACATTGGTTCTTCTTTAGGTCTCCTCTCTCCGGCCGTCCCTTGGAGGGATGGGGTTTCCGGGTTGTGCTGTCAGCAAGATTCGTGAGAGCTGCTTGGTCTGCTCCCGAATAGGATCTTCTCTATTTTGGAAAACTTTCTGAGCTATTTCTACCAATTCACTTCTAGCTTTTCCTTCAAACCCTTCTTGCTTTTGAAGTTTTTTTCTAATATCTGGGGCCGACTGAGAGACGAACGCCATGTTTACCATTCGTCTGTTATTTTATTTTCTGGGTCTAAGGGGGTGTACATTCGATATGCCTCCAATAATCTCTCTAAGAAAGCAGCCGGGGACTCGTCCTTACCCTGCATGACTGCACTAACCTTAGTTAAATTAGTAGGCTTTTTAGCTGCAGCCCTTAGACCCCTAAGTAGAGACTGGCGATAGTGGCGCAAGGCTGTCATCCCTGCATCAGTGTTAGGGTCCCAACGAGGAGGACTGGAAGGGAGTGATTTCTCTAATTCATCCCTCCTAGTCTGGGAGTCCCCCTCATTGTCCCCCAAGATAATCTTAGCAGCCTCCCGATGGATTCTCTCTCTCTCCTCAGAAGTGAACAAAGTCTGTAAAATCTGTTGACAATCATCCCAGGTAGGCTGATGAGTGCGGAAAATAGTTTCCAAAAGTGAAATCAGCCTCTGGGGGTCCTCTGAAAAAGGAGGATTCTGGTGTTTCCAATTATAGAGATCAGAGGTGGAAAATGGGACATAAATCATTCGAGTATGGCCCGGAGGCGCCCCTGGTTGAGGAGGAACTTCCCTGAGCAGCAACAGGGGCACTGAAGAATCAGGCCCTGGTGGAGGGGGCTGATAGGGAGTTCCCCCTCTCCTGTGGGGAGGACTCTGGACTTCCCCTTGGGGCGAGCGCCCTGGGGCCTGTTGCTGCGAGGGAGTTCTTGGGCAAGGCGGGGGGTCAAATAAGCTTTCAGCTATATCATCAGTTTCCCCAGGCCGAACAGGATATAAACGGGGTTTCTGTTTCTCTGGTTTCTCATCTTTCTTTTCTTTCGGGGGACCCCGTGCCCCTTGAGGTTTCGGGGCAGCTACTAAAATGGTTTTTCTGCCTACCCTTGCATACATATCACCCTTCCCTGGTTTCTGGCATTTCTGGATATAATCTACTTTATCATACACAATGTCAATCCAAACATCTATATAAACCCTCTGGTCGGGGTGGGGAACCCCATAAACAACAGACCGTACAGCAAACAACAGAGATAAATCCAATGAGCCTTCCGAAGGCCAATCTATTGGGAAGGCTGGCCGTTCAAGTTCACAGAGGGTCCGTAGGAAGCCTGGATCTGCTGGCTTCCCATAGTCACAGGATCTCTTAAAGAAATCAGAAAAATTAGCAAGAATGCATTCAAGAGGAGTCCGCGGAGTGGATTTTCCTTGTCCCATCCTGTCAGGGTTGAAACAGTTAAAACACCAAGAAACACTGAACATAGACAGACAAACGAACAAAACACTGGAGACTAGTCTCACTCCCACTCACACAACAAATACCAAAGTGAAACCTAACGGTTTCCAAAATCAGGAGAGGGCGTCCCGGCCCTGATTCGGGGTGTGCAGTACCGCGGCGTCCCGCCTGCAACAGCCCCCACAAATGCTCCGGAGCCAACACAAAAGGGAGAATCCCTTACCAGATTCCTCGAGGCCACCGTCCTAGTCCGAATCCGATCACGAATCGAAAGCAAAGGCAGGAAGTGGAGGCACTTCCCGCTTAGTCTGAGGAGGTCGACCCCAATTAAGGGGGACCTCGCGGTTGATCCCGCTGGGGCCTCCAAATGTTATAACCCAGGAGATGGACCACACTCAGACTTTAACCACTTTTATGAAGTTTATTGAGCTAAGCCCGCGGGCGTCTGCAGCACCTCTCATGCAGGAGAGAACTGCAGCCCCCAGGTTCTAAAATGACTCCTTTTTATAGGGGGTTGCTGTGGCAGTTTGCAAGCAAGCGGGATAAACAGAAGCAGATTTTGGCAGTTAGCTAGCGTTTGCACAGAACGTCCTGATAGCCTGGGGCACAGCTGCAGGGTTGAGATGTCCTTGCAGGATTGTTCAAAGGAGGGGAGGTTGTGTGCTTGTCTGTCCTTGCGAGATTGTTTAAGGGAGGGGAGGGTGTGCTTTTCAGATAAGACACTTGGGAGACAGTGGGAAACTTTTCTTTTCTCCGTTACTCTGGTTGCCATGAAGGCCTATGGGTAGGCTAGTTTAGGGTTCAACACATCTAGCAGGGCGAGGGGTGTGCTGCCAAGACCCTGAGGGCCCGGCTCTGGCAGCAGCCACTTCCCTTCCTAGTGAGCTGAAATTTGATCATAAACTTATTTTGAATTTTGTGAAATGCTTTTGGTATGTCTTGATATGGTCCTTTTTTTTTTTTTTACTTTATTTTGTACATTTAATAATTGAAAACATAAACAATTAAAAGCTAAAAGGAAACACAGATGAATAAATCTATACATTTCTCAATTAAATGTAATGGATACATGTAAATTTCTTTTTTTTTTTTAATCAAACAATATATTACACAATATATCTGGTTCATAGTAATGCATTCATACAGTATTTGTCCTGTTGTGTCTGGCTTGCTTCACTCAACATAATGTCCTGCAGGATTTTTAAAATACAGGCTCATGTCATCCGCAAACAGTGAGAGTTTTACTTCCTCTTTTCCTATTTGGACGCCTTTAATTTTTTTGTCTTGTCTAATTGCCCTCGCTAGAACTTCTAGTACAATATTGAATAACAATGGTGACAGTGGGCATCCTTGTCTTGTTCCTGATCTTAGGGGGAAAGCTTTCAGCCTTTCCCCATTGAGTATGTTGTCTGTGGGTTTTTCATATATGCCTTTTATCATATTGAGGAATTTTCCTTTTATTCCTATCTTTTGAAGTATTTTTATCCAAAAAGGATGTTGGATTTTGTCAAATGCCTTTTCTGCATCTATTGAGATGATCATGTGTTTTTTTCCCTTCAATTTATTAATGTGGTGTATTAGTCAGCCAAAGGGGTGCTAATGTAAAATATGAAAAATGGGTTGGTCTTTATAAAGGGTATTTATTTGGGGTAGAAGTCCACAGATACCAGGCCATAAAGCATTAAGTTTCTTCTCTCACCACAGTCCATTATCACGTGTTAGAGCAAAACAGCTGCAGGGGTTTGCCAGGGTTCAGGCTTCTGGGGTTCCTCTCTTCCCGGGGCTGCGTTTCTCTCCTGGCTTGGCTCCTGTTTCCTCCACAAGGTCAGCTGTAGATGATCAGGCAAATGGCTTGCTTCTCTTCTCCTGGAGCCTTCATTCCAATATTAAAACTGCTTCTCAAAAGACTGCTTCAACTGTCCTTTGCCTTGCCTTTTATATTCAATTCCCCACCCACCAAGGGGTGGGGCTCAATGCCCTAATCCTAACCTAATCATGCCCAGATTAACAGATCAGTTTACAAGCATGATTCAATCATATTTTTGGAATTCATAATTACATCAAACTGCCACATGTGGTGCATTACATTGATTGATTTTCTTATGTTGAACCAGCCTTGCATGCCAGGAATAAATCC
The DNA here is from genome assembly GCA_026826555.1 of Tolypeutes matacus. Taxonomy (NCBI): domain Eukaryota; kingdom Metazoa; phylum Chordata; class Mammalia; order Cingulata; family Chlamyphoridae; genus Tolypeutes; species Tolypeutes matacus. Next base: position 1,234,354 of record JAKSZT010054317.1, read on the forward strand.
CACTTGGTCGTGATGTATAAGTCTTTTGATATGCTGTTGGATTCGATTTGCAAGTATTTTGTTGAGAATTTTTGCATCTATGTTCATGAGAGAAATTGGTCTGTAATTTTCTTTTCTTGTGGAATCTTTATCTGGCTTTGGTATTAGAGAGATGTTGGCTTCATAAAATGTGTTGGGTAATTTTCCGTCCTCTTCAATTTTTTGGAAGAGTTTAAACAGGATTGGTGTTAATTCTTTTAGAAATGCTTGGTAGAATTCACCTGTGAAGCCATCTGGTCCTGGGCTTTTCTTTGCTGGGAGATTTTTGATGATGGATTCAATCTCCTTAATTGTGATTGGTTTGTTAAGTTCTTGTATTTCTTGTTGTGTCAGTGTAGGTTGGTTATGAGTTTCTAGAAATTTGTCCATTTCATCCAGGTTGTCTAGTTTGTTGGCATATAGTTTCTCATAATATCCTATTATGATTCTTTTTATTTCTGTGAGGTCCTTTGTAGTTTCCCCCCTTTCATTTCTGATTGTATTTATTTGCATCTTCTCTCTTTTTTCCTTTGTTAGTCTAGCGAGGGGATTTTTATTTGATTGATATTCTCAAAGTACCAGCTTCTGGTTTTGTTGATTTTCTCTATTGCTTTTCTGTTCTCATTTTCATTTATTTCTGCTCTAATCTTTAGATTTCTTTCCTTCTTTTTGCTTTGGGATTGGTTTGCTGTTCTTTCTCTAGTTTCTCAAGTTGTTCAGTTAAATCTTTGAGTTTAGCTCGTTCTTGTTTCTTAATATAGGCATTTAGGGCTATAAATTTCCCTCTCAAGACTGCCTTTGCTGTGTCCCATAAGTTCTGATATGTTGTGTTCTCATTTTCATTTGTCTCAATATATTTACTGATTTCACTTGCAATTTCTTCTTTGACCCACTGAATATTTAGGAGTGTGTTGTTCAGTCTCCACACATTTGCAAATTTCCTTTTTTCCTGTCTGTTATTGATTTCTAGTTTCATTCCATTATGATATGAGAAGGTGCTTTGTAAAATTTCAATCTTTTTATATTTATTGAGAGCTGTATTGTGACCTAACATGTGGTCTATCCTGGAGAAAGATCCACGGGCACTTGAGAAGAATGTATAACCCGCTGAGTTTGGATGCAGTGTTCTGTACATGTCTGTTAGGTCTAACTTGTTTATCATATTGTTCAAGTTCTCTGTTTCCTTGTTGATCTTCTGTCTAGTTGTTCTATCTAATGATGTGAGAGGGGTGTTGAAGTCTCCGATGATTATTGTAGAAATGTCTATTTCTCCCTTCAGTTTTGCCAGAGTTTGTCTCATATATTTTGGGGCACCCTGGTTAGGTGCGTAGATATTTATGACTGTTATATCTTCCTGGAGGATCGTCCCTTTTATTAATATATAATGGCCTTCTGCATCTCTTATCACTTTTTGGCATTTGAAGTCTGTTTGTCTGATATTAGTATAGCTACCCCTGCTCTTTTCTGTTTACTATTCGCGTGGAGTATCTTTTACCGAACGTTTTACTTTCAGCCGGCTTGTATCCTTGGGTCTGAGGTGAGTTTCTTGTAAGCAGCATATGGATGGCTCATGTTTTTTAATCCATTCTGTCAGCCTGTATCTTTTGATTGGGGAATTTAATCCATTCACATTCAATGATATTACTGAAAATGCACTCTTTATTTCCTCCATTGTATTCTTTGGTTTGCATATGTCATCTTATTTTTGTCTCTATTTTTACTCTTTTGGTTATCCTTTCTGCTTTTCTTTCTTCTATACTCTCCTCCAAGCCTCTCTCTCCTGTCTTTTTCTTTCAGGTTCTAAGGCTTCCTTTAATATTTCCTGCAAAGGTGGATTCTTTTTTGCAAACTCTCTTAGTTTCTGTTTGTTTGTGAATACTTTATATTCCCCTTCATATTTGAAGGACAGTTTTGCTGGATAAAGAATTCTTGGCTGGCAGTTTTTCTCTTTCAGTTTCCTAATTGTATCATACCACTGTCTTCTCGCCTCCATGGTTTCTGAAGAGAAATCTGCACAAAGTCTTACTGGACGTCCTTTGTACGTGATCGTTTGCTTCTCTCTTGCTGATCTGAGCATTTTCTCTTTATCTTTTACATTTGACATTCTGAATAATATGTGTCTTGGCGTAGGTCTATTTGGATTTATTCTTATTGGGGTACGGTGTGCTTCTTGGACATGTAAGTTCATTTCTTTCGTGAGAGTTGGGATATTTTCAGCTATTATTTCCTCAAATACTCTTTCTGCCCCTTTTCCTTTCTCTTCTCCTTCTGGAACTCCCATGACATGTATGTTCTTGCGTTTAGTGTTGTCATTCAACTCTCTGAGCCCCTGCTCAATTTTTTCCATTCTTTCCTCTCTCTGTTCTTTTCTCTCTTCAATTTTAGCTGCTCTGTCTTCAGTATCACTTATTCTTTCTTCTATCATTTCGACTCTGCTGTTGTATGCTTCAAATGTATTTTTTATTTCACCTCTTGTGTCTTTCATTCCCATGAACTCCGTTACTTTTCTGTTCATGATTTCAAATTGTTCTTTACGTTCATGCAATGACTTCTTGATGTCATTGATCTCTTTTTTTTTTTTTTTATGATTTTATTTATTTATTCATTTATCCCCCCCTTGCTGCTTGTGCTCGCTGGGTCAGCTAACCACGCCATGCAGGCGGGCTTGCCTTCACCAGGAGGCCCCGGGAACCGAACCCGGGGCCTCCCATATGGTAAACGGGAGCCCTACTGATTGAGCCACAGCCGCTTCCCATCATTGATCTCTTTAACTATATTCTCTTTCATCTCATTAATTTGATTTTGGAAATGTGTGCTCATCTCACTGATTAGTTCTCTCAAATTCTGCATCTCTTCTGGGACTTTGCTGTATTCCTTTTCTTGGGCCATGTCTTCTATTTTCTTAGTATGGCCCGTAATTTTTTGCTGGTGCTTAGGCATCTGGTTAGTTTGTATTTTACTTGGATGCTCTATCTCTTTCTCTTTTATGGGGTTTTAGTGGCAGGAGGCTGTGAGTTACCACAGCTCTTTGATTTTTGGCTCAACCTTGATTGTTAGGATTGTTCTGCTGATTGCTCAGAACTGGGCACTGGACCCAGTAATTGGTTGTAGAGTCGTTTCCTAGGGCCTTGGGCAGGGTGGCTATAGAGGCCAGGAAAAGCCTCTCTTACTTATTAATTTTCTTATGTGCACTTCCTTGGTCTGCCAGGAGATGGCGCTTGTTGGCAGCTCAATTCAATGCCTGGTCGGAGCGTATTTGTTGTGACACAGGCCAGATCAATGTGATGGAGCTTCCTGTCTGGGGGCTAAGAGCCCTGTGATTCAAACTTTCTGAGACAGTTCTCCAGACTTCTCTTGTAGCGCCCCCCTTTTCCCAGCTAGGAAATATTTTCACTCCCTTCTGAGTCCTCAACAATCAGTCCCTGTTAGTAGAGGAGGAGATTGGGAGGTTTGTATCTCTTTAGCCCCTTGCAGGCTCCAAGGCAAACAATGGCGCAGCCCCACCCAGCCTGGAAGGGCTCTCGGGACAGGGCAGACCAAACCTGGGAGTCCAAAGCAGGGTCAGCCCCAGGCTCTCTCTCCCCTCTCCTGTGGTGTCCTCAACAATTAGTCCAGGCTAGAAGAGAGGGAGGTTGGGAGGGTTGGATTTCTCCAGTCCTTTCTGGGCTCCCAGGGCAAACCGCCGTGTGGAAGGGTCCGTGGGGCTCCGCAGCCCAAGTTTCAGGTCAGAACCTGAGTCAGCCTAAGGCTGTGTCCCTCTCTCTCCCCTTTCCGGGAGTGGCAGATCCCTGAAGCCCCCTTTGTCTGTGGTCGCAGGCCCAGGGGCCCGAGAATTCTGAAGAGTGTGGGGGAGGGTGCCGGCAGCAGCAGAAGCTGCTACTTGCATCTCACAGTTCTGTAGTCATGATTTCCCTCTTCTGTCCCTCTCTCCTCTGGGTGGTGTGCAGCCTTCACCTGCTGTCCTAAACCCTAGGAGATCTTTTTCGGGGCTGTTTCAGCCTGTCCTCTAGTTATTTTTTCTGGAGAAGAGATTCCCGTGTCTTCCTAGTCCGCCATCTTCCCGGAAGTTGTCTGGTCCTATTTTTGTAGCCTATTGACACAGTAGATTTAGTTAATATAGTTGCAATTACTAAATCAGCTTTGAATTCCTGATACACCTCACTGGGGTATGAGTTATAATCCTACACATATATTGCTGGCTTCAATTTGCTAAAATTTTGTTAGGGAATTTTTTCGTGTGTCTATTTCCATGTGGGTATGGATCTTTAAGTTTTCTTTTAATGTCATTGCCTTTTGGGGCTCAGGTCAATTCTGGCCTCACAAACTTAGTTGGGAAGTATTCTATTATCTTTTATTTGTTCTAAGAGTTAGTGAAGATGGGAATATTCCTTTTCAGCTGCTAAAATTCACTAGTGCAGGGAAATGGATGTGGCTCAAGAGTTTCGGCGTCCGTCTACCATATGGAGAGACCGGGGTTCGATCCCCGGTACCTCCCAGTAAAAAAATAAAATAAAATAAAATAAAATAAAATAAAATTCACTAGTGAAGCCATCTTCACCTGTAGTGCTTAGTGGAAAGATTTTAACTATGAGTTCAATGTCTTTCATGGATAGAATGTCATTGAGATTAGCTATTACATCTTGGATGAGCCTAGTTATTTGGTGTTTCTCAAAGAATTTTTACCATTTCCTCTAGTTTTATTAATTTCCTGTCATAGAGTTGCTGAAATTATTTATCCTTTTTATGCTTCTGAGATATCTGGTGCTATATTATCTTTCATTGCTCATATTGGTAGTGTGTGACATCTCTATTTTTCTGTTTTATCAGTCTTGTAAGAGGTTTATCAATTTTATTTATTTTTTCCAAAGAAATAGCTTATGAGTTTTATTGATTTTCCCTGTTGATTTTCTATTAAATATTTTCTTGATTTCTACTCTTATCTTTATTATTTCCTTTTGCTTACTAAGGTTTAAATTTTCTATTTTTATAGCATCATAATTCAGAAATTTAAAATATTGATTTGAGACCTTTTTGTTTCTAAAATAAGCATTTGCATCTGTAAATTCTCCCTAAATTTGCATTCTGCAAATTTTGATATATTGGGCTTTCATTTAATTCAGTTCAAGATATTTGTTAATTCCATTCATAATTCTTTCTTTGAGATCACATTGTTTTTCAGTGATATCTGATTTCCAAATATTTGGAGTTTTTTTTTTTTAATCTATTATGATTTCTAGTTTAATTCCCTTGTGGTCAGAGAAAATATTTGCCTTTAAAATGGCATCTAAGTCATTTAAATTTATTGATTTTAGATTCATGGCCCAGAATATGGTCTATCTTGTGGTTTTTCTTTGTGCACTTGAAAGAAACATGTACCCTGTTATTGGTGTTTGGAGTAATCTACAAATGCCAGTTAGATCAAGTTGATTGATAGTATTATTCAAGCTGTCTATTATGATTTTCTACCTAATTGCCTTATCCAATTCTGAGAAAGAATTGTTGAAATCCTTAAATACAATTAGGAATATTTTTTTGCTTTCCGTTCTCACTGTTTATGATTTAAATAATTTAAAACACTGCTATTAGATGCATACACGTTTAGTATTCTTAGGATCACTTCATGAAATAACCTGTTTATTATTACTACAAGTGCCTGTTCATCCCTGGGAATATCCCTTGTTGAGAAATGTGTTTAATATACTGCTGGTGGGAATGGAAAATGGAACACTTTCGAAATCAGTCTGGCAGTTCCTTAAAAGAGTAAACATTCACCTACATTGTGACACTGTGAAACGAACATTGTGTACATTAATCGTCACTGCAGCATTATTTATCATGAAAAATTGGAGGGGAGCGGTTGTAGCTCAGTGGTTGAGCATCTGCTTCGCATGTACAAGGTCTTGGGTTCAATCCCCTGTACCTCCTAAAAACAAAAAAAAAATTGGAGACAACCCAAATGGCCACTAACAGGTGAATGGATAAACAAAATGAGGTATAGCAACCTAATAGAATTTTACACAGCCATAAAAAGAGAATTATACATGCACGTAACATGATTGAGTCTCAGATAGTCGTGCTGTTTAAAAGAAACCAGACAAAGAGTAAATGCTCTATGACTCCACATACATAAAATTCCAAATAAAGCAAACTAGTCTGTCACAGCTAATGACTGGTTCCATAGGGACGAAGGCCGGGGAGAGCAGGGGTAAAGGATTATAAAGGGACATGAGGTAACTTTGGGGGTAATGAAATGGTCATCGTAACGTGATGGTGATGGCTTCACAGGCGTTTGTGTGTGTCACACAGAAAGAGTCGCTGCGCCAGCTGGGCCCTGAGCCTCAGCGGAGTCACTACACCCACTGTCCAGCTCATCGGTCTCCCCCAGGACAGCTAACAAGGAGGGGAGGATGGACAGCGCCCACGCCAAGGAGCCGAGAGAGCCGGCGACTGCAAGCCAGATAGCCCCATCCTCGGCCCTGTGGGCTCGCAGCCCCCTCTCGATCAGAGGTGGAGTGGGCATCCCCATCCAGAATCCTCAGGACTGGGGACAAGCCGCCGACTGAAGTGCACTTACTGGGTTCTGCTGCAGACGTACTGTGATTCTAGCAATGGAAGAAACTGTATCGGTGATGTGGAGACAGTGGCCACTGGAGGTTCTGAGGGCAGGGAGAGGGAAAATCAGGTGTACAGGGGGGCATTTGCTGGGACTTGGGAATTGTCCTGAATGACATTACAATGACAGATACAGGCCATTATATATCTTGCTATAACTTACAAAAATGTGCGGGAGAGAGTGTAAACCCCAATGTAAACTGTAATCCATGCTTAGTGGCAATGCTCCAAAATGTGTTCATCAATTGCAATGAATGTACGTCACTAACGAGGGATGTTGTTAATGTGGGAAAGTGTGGGAGGTGTGGGGAGTGGGGCATGTGGGAATCCCCTACACTTTTTATGTAACATTTATGTAATCTAAGTATCTTTAAAAAAATAAAAATAAAAATAAAAACATGTTCACACTAATTATGTGTAGTGTATTGCATGAAAATTATAAGTCAATAATGCTTTAAATAAATAGTTCTAATAAAAATTAAAAAAAAAAAATAAGTGATTCTACATAAATGCACAGCTTTAGCTCTTTTTGGAAAACCATATTTGGCTCCAGCACATTGACTCCACCATCTCCACACTGACCTCACTCATTCTGTAGATGATAAGGAGCAGCCCTTCCAGAGGCTTCAAAAACTGGTAAGCAACAAAGGCCATTTCTACCTGCGTCACCAAGAATTCTGGCTGGGTCACAAAACCCACATCCCTGGATTTGAGATCTATCTTCTCTCAGTCTTTGTTTTCCTGCTTGTTGCCGACAGCCCAGAGAGGCTATGGCAATCCATAAAATCTTTAGATTAATATTCTGACCATGAACATGAGCACAGGAGGGTCACAGGCCCGGGGGTCCGGAGGCTTTCTGTGCACTTTCATAGCACGTTGATATAACCACTGCAACAGTTCTGGGTGCAGCTTTATACGGCACACCCCTCTAAGTTTGCTGCGATCTCTTCCACCGCCTATCCAGCACACCCCGTGTTCCTATACCAGTTATGGTTCCCAGCTAGCTCTAGCAGGCCTTACAGCCACTGAGACCTGCCCACTTAATTCTGCATGGCATTGCACATAGCTCTGTAGCTCCACTGAGAAAGAGTTTCCCTCAAGAGTTCTGGGAAATATAGGGCATCCCAGGGAACAAGAGACCCAATTCCAAAACACACTACTCCCAGGAGTGCTGGAGGTCGTTACCACAACAGTGCCCACCCTACGGCCACCTGTGGGACGGCCAGTGACCGTGGCATCCAGACCGCAAGATCAGACCCACAAAGCCTACTCTGGGAGAGCCTGGGCAGCAGTGGAGATTAGGCCAAAATGAACTGAGAACTCTTCTGCCATCATGCTGCCCCCACTAGGGCACACACAGCTGGAGACCACAAGAGCCGTTCGCCGTAACACAAAGACAGATGCGAGTTCTGGCCTCGGCCATCCCACAGAGCGAACACAACCTCCAAGATCACAGGCGGCTGAAACAACCAACGCTCCTTGTGGCATGAACGTGACGCAGTTTCCCTGCTCGGTGACGTGAAAACTGGAGGAATCTATCACGATCCCACAAGACCAAGAATATCCTTGAAAAAGGCCCGCCTCTGCATGTCGCCTGCAGCGCCCGGAGCATGCCCTCTTGGTGACAACTGGGTCCTGGCCAAGCCCTAACCAGCCTGGTGGGAGGCAGGGAATACCCCCACGGGCTCGTGTCACTCAGATTCCCTTCAGGCACCGAAGAGAGAACACAGGGCTCTGTGTTCCCCGAGCACAGGTGAGAACTGTCACATGGTACTGTAGAGACAGCTTCTGCCACCAAAATTGGCAGCGATACAAACGTGGCAAGAAAACTGGGCAGATTAGAAAGCACAATGTAGCTCCCAAAATATTCCCAGGCACCTGGCACTCACGGGGC
>JAKSZT010054317.1:1258719-1338619 GCA_026826555.1 Tolypeutes matacus
CTCCGCCCAGGGGCGTTCGTACTGCAATCAGCCCTTGCACTACTATTGTGCCTATTGGGGATGTGAAACATTAGCTACTGGATGGTCACCCCCAATTGCTGACAAGTTCCTCATGATACGATTCACTCCTGCTGGATGCGTTCGACCCCCTAACCCATCGTGGGGTCTTCCTGCAAACTTCAAAAAACGAAATGAAAGAAACCTCTGTACAAACCTCACTCTTTCCGTTCAAAACCCTGCAGATCCTTCCTGGATCATGGGTCGAACCTGGGGAATCAGGCTATATGTATCCGGCTCTGACCCTGGCACACTCCTGCTTATAAAAAAGGAATTAGCAGAAGTGAATCATGGTCCAATAGCCCTAATAAAATTCTGTCCCCTCCTTTGCTCAGTTCTCCTGCCATTCCTCATCGGTCTACAACTGCAACAATAGTGCCTGCTACGCTCAATTTTACCGCTTCTACCCCAAACCCAACCGTCAATAATCCACTTTGGCAAATATTTAATGCTACCTTTCTTGATCTGAACGCTTCCCACCCCAACCTCACTCGCAATTGCTGGTTATGTCTTTCTGTTACACCCCCCTATTATGATGCTATAGCCCTTACTGCCACCTTTAACACTTCCTCTAATAACAATCCCCACAGTGTCAGTAGAACGCAGACAAAACTGGCGGCCGGGACCTTACTATCCAATCCGTCCTGCACACTGGACGGTGTGTCGGCAGTGCCTTCGGTAACATGTCCACCACCTTAACTAAGTCTTGCCTACTTTTATCCCCTCCGTCTCAACATAAATTTTACATTCCCCCTAAAGGGGCAAAATGGCTGTGCTCCTCATCAGGGCTTACCCCGTGTGGCCACAGCAGCCCTTAATAGCTCAGGAGAGGTGTGCGTCTTGGTTGTTGTCCTCCCCCAGGTCCTTTACCATCATGAGGAAAACCTCTATCGGCATTGGGACGATCAACCTTCTGTTACCATAACTAAACGAAAAAGAGAAATTATTACTGCTGTTACCATTGCTTCTCTTTTAGGTATTGCCGGACTGGCCACTGGAACCACATCTGCCATCCTCCAACATCAAGGTCTCTCTCACCTAAGAGCCGCAGTAGACGAAGACTTAGCCCGCATTGAAACCTCCATTACCCATCTTGAGAAATCCCTTACGTCCCTATCGGAGGTTTTTCTCCAAAATAGGAGGGGCTTAAATCTACTTTTCCTTAAACAAGGAGGGCTTAGTGCCGCACTGGGCGAGGAGTGTTGTTTCTATACTGACCACTCAGAAATAATTGAAGATTCCATGACTAAACTTAGGGAAGGAATAGCAACTTGCAAACGCGAACGAGAGGCCCAAGGAGGCCCTTCTTGGGGATTCAACGGAATCCTCCCTTATTTCCTCCCTATACTTGGTCCCATAATAACCCTACTTCTTATACTATCTATTGGACCTTGGGCTATAAGAAAATTAATACAGCTAGTTAAGGATCAAATTAATTCTTCCCTAAGTAAACCAATTCAAATACATTACCACCGACTTCACCTCGCTGATCAAGGCCTAGCACCAAACATGCTAGAAGATGTCTGCCCTCTGTAAGTAACAACATCCTCCAACCCTTCCCGCCTATGAGCAGCTGAGTGCGAGGCAAAGCACTGCAGGAGATAGTTAAAAATGAGTACAACCTAACTGTTCTCTGAGAAGCACGCCTCATTAGCACAAGGGCTCGTTCTAACTGAGCAGAATGCTCAATAAAACACTGGGCTGGCTAGCCAATGACGGGCAACTGGACTGACCCATCAATCAGCCTAAGACAGGGGCATGGCCTTCTGCTGCCATGCTTCCCAATGACGGGTAAGACTGATCGGGTGCAGCCCCGACCTAAGACAGGCACAGACCCCCCCCCCCGCAAATGGCACATTTGCATATACAAAATCCCTCCTACAATGAGGCCTCTACTTCCCTCAGCTAGCTATACAATAAATAAGGCTCTAATAAAACAAAAAGGGAGGAGATGTTGGAGGCAGCCAGAAAGAGGTGAAGCTAAAGTGGCCGACCGACAACAAAGAACAAGCCTGATCCTATATCTAGCCTTCTTTGAGGAAGTAGCTCACCCTGCTCCCGCGCGCGAAACCTTCCCGCCTTCCACAGATAGCAAACCCTCCCTAGCAACCAACTGTGCCCAATACCAGCCTGCTGCATCTGCCTTACACGTACCTCCCCTTTCTCATGATATGTATGCCACCCCCTCCTCAAGGAAGCAGAAGCCATGAAGAAGCCATGAAGAAGGAGCATGTAGAAAGTCTCTGTGTGTGTGTCTGTTGTGTCTACGTCTCATTCCTTCGCTGGGTAACTCAGAGTCTCAGTTGATTTGTCCCGCGGGCCGGGACAGGAGTCCGCAGCTGCAGTGTGGAAGGGGCACGTGATGGATCGGCGAACGAAGGCCCTGGCAGACTACAAGGAGCTGCGTGCCTTTTTCGCTGAGGAAGAAGAGCATTTCCTATAGGAGGCAGAGAAAGAGGTGGCTGCCCCAGAGAACGAGGAGGCCTATCCAACTGAAAGGTTCCAGCCCCCGCTGCGGGCGGTCTCTGCTGGAGAAGAAGCACCGCAACCTGGGCGTCAGCGGCTGCTTCAGTGATGGCACTGGCCCAACACGGGAGCCCTCCTGGAACCTGGGGCTCAAGAAAGTATCCCATGCCCCAGCTTGCAGGCCTCCATCCCCCCTTCCGCCAGGCTTTTCTGACCTCCCTGCATTCTTCATCTAGTCCTTGTCAATCTGAACCATTACTTGTGGGCGACGGGGAGGATCTCTGCTGCTGGTTGTTCAAGATGGTGTATTTCAACCAAGCATCCATTTGTTTCCCCCTTTCTTTGAAGTATTACTATTTTTGAAGCTAGAAACATTTTTATAATAGAGGCTTATGACAGGGGGAACTAACCCCATGTACTCCATCTCCTCATATAACTCTTGTTGCTGATAAGGCTTTCATCAGAAATTTGCCTGGAGCCTCAGTCACCCATGGTCACTAGATGCTCTAGATTGTCTGGCTTTGGGACATTTCTCTCTGAAGTCAAGGGAATTGAATCCCTGACTTGAATACATGGCATTCAAGATCAACAGATATATAAGGCATTTTAAGGAAAAGTAATTGTAAACAGGGCTTCCTGATAACTGGGTGGGGTTGTTAACATCAGCAGATAAGATCTACAGGAGGTGGAAGGTCTTCCAACAAACCGGAGTCCTTTACACAAACACTATGTCTCTCCTACTAGAGCTCAGGGCATTGAAAGTGGAAACGGTTGCCCCACCACTTCCTGAGCTCACAGTACCCCCCAACAGTGTCTCCTTTCCTCCCACCAAGCCCATAAAAGGGTCTCTTTGGGCTTCTGTGTAGGTCATGATGTGACTTGGGCCAGCACCTGTGCTGTTCCAGCTCAGGGTGGCAGCAGGAAGCTCCAGTTTCACCTTTGGAAGCTTCTGACGGCGCTGCGGTAACACTCTGCCTCATGTTTACCTTGTGAATGGAAGCCAACTTTTCAGGAAAATAAAGTACTGTATAGTATTTTTGACCCCGCATAGAAGAGGGGTCTACCTTTGGGGAATGGTGCAGGTTTACGTGTATCTCTTTCCACTGCCCCCCAGTTTTTCCTTTTGTCTTTCCCACCTGGCTTGTACTTCTCATTTCTAGACCTTGTGCTTTTGGCTTCCCAGGAACCTTCCATATGTTATCTTTTTTATGCCCTGCAAGCTCCCTCCTGCCTCCTGCTGAATGCAGCATTTTCAGGAGACAGAGAGGAGTCGTGCTTTGCCTGGAAGTGTGAAGGTTGGTCCTCTAGACTGGGACAGCTCTGAGGGTTGTGTGGTGTCCCCAGGCAGTTCATCTCACTGAATCTTTTTTGCTTTGTATTTCCCCAGATGTGTTAATTTATCACACTTCATGACTTAGTTGTTGTGTGGTTGCCTGTGGCATCCTTGTGTAATAGAGTAGACAAAAATGCAGTACCACATAGACACGAAGGAGAGATCTGAGAAAGTCGATTCAGACGAACATTGAGACTCGTTGAGGTCGAGTGAATTCCAGCCTTGCTGCAGGACATGATGCTGCTATCAACATAAAGAGACCTCAGCGTGCCCTTTGGAGAGGTGGCCACTGCCAGGAGGAAGGCTATCTTCCACCGCCAGGAGGTAGGCTATCTTCCACCGCCAGGAGGTAGGCTATCTTCCACCGCCAGGAGGTAGGCTATCTTCCACCGTCAGGAGGTAGGCTATCTTCCACCGTCAGGAGGTAGGCCATCTTCTACTGCCAGGAGGTAGGCTATCTTCCACCGCCGGGAGGTAGGCTATCTTCTACTGTCAGGAGGTAGGCTATCTTCGCAATGCTGTAGTTCAATGGGAAGTGAGCAACTCTGCCGCCTTGGCAGCAGAGACCCAGGTGTGGTGTCAAGAGTCTGACTAAGGACAGTTACACCACCATGGCTCTATTCCGGTGGGTATTACGATTTCCATGATGTATAATCCCATGAACACTCTGAGCGAAGCTGTAACCCATCAATGTCTGGAGCAGTGATTGTTAGTGGTTTTCCAGTAGAGCATGATTGTGGTGCTGTGGTTGAAGTACCGTTGATAAGAGCCTTTTAGATGCGAATCCCGACAAATTGTAGTCAGTGGGAAAGTGTACGGGGAACGCTAAAGCGTGACGGAACCTGTGTGCTCACACGGCAGGAGCAGGTGGTGGGGCCTGCGCAGCGCCAGCCAGATGATCAACAAGTAGGGAAAGAGTGTTAGGGACGCGGCTCTGACTACATAGGCCATGGGTAAGCCCCTTGCCTTCTTGGTGGATGCGCCCCTGAAATTGCAACTTGGGTGACAAACGAGCTGCTGGAGATGTAAGGTGTTTTCAGCCCCCAGGAAAGAATCGTGATCATTTGTGGCGTCTTCCTCGTAAGCTCTGTGTGAGCGTGGTGTCACTCTGTGCCTGGTGTACGGGCAGGTGTGCCTGTGGTGGCCAATAAAGTTGAGTTTGCTTCAAAAAAAAAAAAAAATAATAATAATCATATAAAACCCATTCAGAGTACTCCAACATACCCCCCCAGATACCCAGATCCACCAGTTGTTAACATTTTGCCACATTTGCCATACCATTCTATCTGTCTAGCTGTCTGCCTCTCCATCCATCCATCCATCCATCCATTTATTTAAATATTTGAGAATGGGTTTTATACATCATGCTCCTTGAACAATACTTCAATGCAGATTTCCCAAGAACAAGGATATTCGCTTATGTAACCACCTTAAGTACATTTATAAAATTCAAGAAACATTGATCATGCAAAATGTGATTTGAAATATGTATGTAAAACCAAATTAATAAATATTAATAGACAAAACAAGAAACATTGACATTAAGCTTACAGCCTACATTCCAATTTTTTCCATATGTCCCAATAATGTTCTTTTGGGCACTTTTGTCTCAACTATTAGATCCAGTCCAGGATCATGCACTACATTTAATTCTCATTGTCTCTTTAGTCTATTTTTTGATTGTGGAAACACATATACAACATAAGGATTCCCATCTCAATCACTCCCAAGCCTACAATTCAGGCCATTACTCACAGCCTCAGTGCTGTACTTCCCTCAGCACATTCGTTACCAGCACTATCCTGTCACCTCAAACAGAAACCTGTACCCACAACGCATTAACTCCCTTCCCCCACCTCGTAATTTGTGCTCAACCTTCTGTTTCTATGAATTTACATATTCTACTTCTTTCATATAAGTGGAATCATACAATATCTGTCCCTTTGTGTCTGTTTTATTTCACTCATGACAGCTTCAAGGTTTTTCCATATTGTAGCATATGTCACAACTTCTTTCCATTTTACGGCTGAAAATTATTCCGTTGTATGTATGTGCCACATTTTGTTTGCCCATTCATTTGTTATTTGGTTTTTGAAAAAAGCAAATCATCCGAAGTGAGCAAGTACATTGGGAGCAGCTTGTCCCACAGCAAGTTCTCACCAGTGGATTCCTCTAAGATGAGTTGTCCCAACTCGGGTATTTTATTTGTGATTTTCAGCACAAGCTGTGATAATTTTTCTGAGCTAACAATGATGTAATCAAAAAAGAAATGGACTTTTTCTTTTAAAGATTTATTTTATTTGTTTTGCTTTGACATTAACATTTACATATCTTTGTCATTATGAATGCCCTTTTAATGTAAGTCCCATACTTATATTTGGAGATATCACATGCATAAAGAAAATTACATAAAACTTGTACTTGCAGCTCAACAGCTAGTTCTAAAGTTCATATCTGTTTAACTACTGCCCAGGTTAAGTAATAGGATAACAGGACCCCAGAAACCTCGTGTATTCCTTCCAATATAATTTTCCGAATGCAGAAGTTAAGTTTTTAATCTTTAATGTTAGCGTTTCCTATCTTTTTTCTGATAGGATTACTAACAATGTGGGAACACTGACCAGCATATATTTCCTCTTTTGAAACTTGATATAAATGAAATTATACGAGTTTTACTGTGTGTCTTCCTTCAATTGTACAATAGGATGCTTGCAATTTTGCTCATTTTACATGTCTAACATCACCCCTCCTTTCAATTTTGTGTAGTATTCCAATTGTGCTGTTGAAGACTTTTGCTCTTTTTCCTTTTCCTGTGTTTTTGGCAATTTAAGCATTGCTAGTACAGACATATCCGTCATGTGCAAAAACATATCTGCCTAAAGCACCTATCAAGGACAGGGGTTTCTCTTCCACAGGTAGACACAAGTTTAAGCTGCATGCATAAGGCCAAACTGTTCTCCAGGACGGCATCACCAACCTAGACACCTGCTAGCAGTTCAGTGACGTTGACTAATTCTGAAGTGTTACCAACACTTGACAATGTCAGGCTTATTCGGTTTTGCCAGTGCAGTGAGCTTTGTTTTAATTTGCATTTTCCTGATTAACAATAAGGTTAAGCATGTTTTGCTTTGTTTTTATTTTTTAAAAAGTGCCTGTACAGGAATCGTGCACTAGCCGCCAGCACAGCGCGGTGAGCTGGGCTGCATGATGACACAACAAAGGGAGAGAAGCAGACACAGAAAAACACGCAGCAAGTGGACACAGCAAGCACGAGAAGCAAGGGGCGGGGAGGGTAAATAAATAAATTTAAAAAAATAATCTTAAAAAAAATAATTGTGCATGCTTTTTGAGTTGATTTCTCTCATTAGTTTGTAGGGCTTATTTATTAAATTTATTTAGCCTTTATATACCCAGTCTTTAACAAATATAGTGGATTTAAAATCTTCTAAACTATTTGGCCTAACTTTTTTTTGGTAGACTATATTGAAACACACAAAGATATTTTGTTACCTTCACTTTCCATCCATATTTTCCCCAAATAGGGAATACTTCTAACATGATTTCTCTTCTTATTTGACTATTCTCTGCAAGATTTTCATCTAGGTAGGCTTTATGTAGGAAAAAAATTAAGGAATGTACTGAGGTTATTCCTTTATTCTCAGTTTTCCAACTATTTGACTATATAATTTATTAACTATGTTGACTATAATCCTTAATTCCCTTTTATGCTATTTTCTGCCTTCTTAACTGTGGGCTGACGCACTTTTTCTTTGTTTTGTGTTATTCGGCTGCTCCAAACACGACAGCACGAGTCTTTTGTATGCAAGCGCATTTCTTTGCTCCGGTCTAAGCCAGGAACGCAGAGCCTTCCTCCGAGGGCAGGAGGTGTGTTGAACTCTTGGAGAAACTCTGCGCTGTCCCCGCAACAGCCGTGGGGAGACAAACGCATCGACCAGGCCGGCTTGGCGACCGGGCCACAGGCTCCACGCGGGGGCCCCAGGGACCGCGGCACTGGGCAGGTGCAGCCTGGCTTGGCGAGGCCCGCGAGTCTGCGGGTTTGGTGAGCCGCACCCGGGCGGCGTCACCCCTCTTTCGGGTGGGCCTCCGCAGGCTCTCTGCGCAGGTGGGACTCGACGGCTGCGCTGGGGGCCTTTCCCGGGCGGGAGCCGAGGCGCCCGCACCCGGCCCGCGGGGGAAGGTCCTAGGGGCAGCCTCGGGTTACGCGCGAGGACTCCGGGCACGAGGGCGCCCGCCCCGCGGCGCCGGCAGGAGGTGGCCCCACGGGGCCGGCGCGGGTCCGCTCGCCCTCGCCCTCGCCCCCGGCCCTCGCCGCCCGACTCCTGAGGAGCCCTCCCGGTCCTCGCCAGAAACGAGCGCAGGTGGAGAGCTGCGGGCGCGCGAGGGCAGAGGCGGGCCGGAGGGGCGCTTCTGGAGGCTCAGCAGCCGGGGTTTGCGCTCTCGGCGTCGCAGCAGGGGACGGAGGGGCAGGTAGCGCACCTGGGCGCCCACAGCCCCTGAGCCTTGGGGCGCAGGCCGGGCGCCCTGCAGGCGCCGTTAGCAGTCCGCGGCGACAGTGACTCTGTCGGGGGTGCCCGGGCTACAGGGAGAAGCGAGTTTTGAGGTAAAGCAGTTCACACCTGCGTGGGAGGGACTAGAGCGGGGCAAGGTGGAGGTGTCCCGGACAGGTGAGCGCATGGTCTGGGGCTCAGCCCACGGTCTGGGCTGGGCAGGTGCCTGTGAGGCCCGGCCCAGAGTCACGGGTAGTCCCAGTCCTGGGAGGGCAGAGAGCAAAGGCTCCTGTTACACAAGCCCACCCAACTCCAAGTTTTGCCCCTTCTCTCACTCATACTCCTGGAGTCTCCGCACACACTGTCGCAGCAGCAGAGCAGTCACCACACCTGTTTCCAGGTGTTTCCCACATTAGATGGCGAGCTCACGCCCTGTTCATGGGCTAGGCACGTCTTCATCACCCACGCGTTCACGCCTCCCGAGACAAGGCACAGCTGTATGGATAGAGGACAGAGTGCCGGGAGGCTGGGCCATCAGAGCAACCAACTGCTGACTCCTCGGACCCCGTAAGTGAAAACTGCATGGAGAAGAGCTGGGAGACGCGGGAATGAACCGTCCGGGGTAATTCATCTTCTGCACAGCACATCTCTCCTGGGTTGGGAAGAACAGGGAGAACATAGGCAGAGAAAGCACTCAGCTGAGAACCAGGTGTTTTGGAAGAGGGTTTTCTACAATTCTTTTGGACCCAGGGGCTCAGCTAAGGTATACACAGCCACAGAGAGAAGAGAGCAAGGTGCTGTCCCCAAGAAGCAACTCACTTTCCCGCCAACAAAACACTATACACGCTGTCTCCAAAACATTTTAAAGTCCCAGCTGACTCACTGACAAGTGCATTCATGATCATATGTAGATAAAGCGCCTCAAAGAGTTACATGCCTGCTATGGCAAAGCCATTTAAACAGCTGAGGAGGCCTCAGACAGCATGTCACTCTAAGCTCACGGCAGTCACGGTGAAACCCATGTAACCCTGCATGCATGCACCCTGATGTGCTTGTTGAAACCCCAGGATCTGATCTAGCACAAACATCTATAAGATAAACAATGAGATTCCTCCTCCATGTTTGTCTTTTGCATATGACTTTTCCTGAGCTATGTATTTTACTTTTTCTTTCCTTTTTTTTTAAACCTGTAGTTCAATCCCTAGAAAAGTGCTGAGGTGAACCTGGAAATGCCTCTGAACAAAGGGTTAAAGAAACTAAGAAGCTCTAGGGAGAGGAAAGGATTAGGATTCACTGGGGAAGGTTGCACATTTACACAATTATCCCCATGCCACAGCAGAAAAAGCAAAGAGACAGAATGGGATTCAAGAAAATATGACGGTATTGGGCATTTGATACCACATGAAGAAAGGGTTTGTTTTGTTTTGTTTTAGGAGGTGCCGGGGATTGAACCTATTCTTGGGAAGCAGGCACTCAACCACTTGAGCTATATCGGCTCCCGGTTTGTTTTTAAATAACATCAAAGCCTTAAACAGTATTAAATGGCACAGTAAACTGTGGCTATCCATATGTGGATCCTCTCTCTTTACATACAAAATAGGAGCTAAGTGTCATACAATGACATTTTCAGTATTCTACTTTGTTATGGGCTCAGATTTCATGACTCAAGCCTTCATATTTCTCACAAAGAATTACGCTACACATGGCTAGAGATGTCTGAAAGAAAGCTTTCAGTAAATGTTTTTGGAATGTTGAACTGTCCAAATCCTCTGACACAGGAGTAAACGTATATAAAAATCAAAGAAAGGCGCTGAGACTCTTAAGCCTCAGATACTCCCATGCCGAAGAATAAGTCTCAAAGAGTCCATGAGGGCGTGTTTCCTTTCTAAGATTTTCTTCTACACCACCTTCTCTTCTCTCTCTCTTTAAAAATATTCCTGAGTTGGCTTCCAATATCAACCAAGGAGAGAACAGTGGCTGGAGGTGTTTGTGAGTTCGTAATAATCACGGGGCATGTCTCTGCATGCTTTCTCGCAGTTAAAGCCCAGGTGGGGTCAGATTCTAAGACCTCCTTAGATGACAAGCAAGCTGTGCTGTGCCACAGAAGGCTTTCTTACAGTGATGACACCTAAGAATATGCAGGATGAATTCTCAGATGGCAAATAAGATTTTCCTTCTGACTATAGATTATCCTCAGTCACTACATTCAGAAATGTCCTGGCAAAGGCCCTCCCCACGTTTCTCTCCAGATGAGTCTTCTGAAGCTCCTTGAGGGCTGAGACAAGGCTGAAGGTTTCCTTCCATCACTACTTTCACAGGGCTTCTCTGCAGTGTGACTCCTCACCCAGTTAAGAGCGAGCTGTGACAAAATGCCTGCCCACATTCTTTGCACTCAAAACAGTTGGTACCTGTGTGAATTCTATTATGAAAGACAAAAGCAGGGTGGCAGGTGAAGGCCTTCCAGCATTCACTGCACTCACAGGGCTTTTCTCAAGTGTGAATTTGATGGTGTTGTATGAGGTGTGACCTGCGTCTGAAGGCCCGCCCGCACTCAATGCACTTATATGGTGTCTCCCCAGTATGGATGACAGAGTGCTGAATGAGGTTTGCACTCCGGTGAAAGGCTTTCCCACACTGGATGCATTCATAGGGCTTCTCTCCAGTGTGAATCCGCTGGTGCTGCAAGAGTTCTGAGCTGCATCGGAAGGCCTTCCCACACTCCCCGCAATCATAAGGCTTCTCTCCAGTGTGGATGATGTAGTGCTGTATTAGGTATTCCCTATTGCTAAAGGCTTTCTCACATTCTTTGCATTCAAAGGGTTTTTCTCCAGTGTGGGTCCTATTATGCCGAATAAAAGTAGAGCGATGGGCAAAGGCCATTTTACATTCACTACACTCATAGGGCTTCTCACCAGTGTGAACTGGAAGATGCTGCATGAGATATGACCTGCGCTTAAAGGTCTTCCCACACTCAGTGCACTTGTACGGCTTCTCTCCAGTATGAATAACATAGTGCCGGATGAGGGTGGAGCTTTGGCTAAAGACCTTCCCACACTCGTTGCATTCATAGGGCTTCATTCCAGTGTGAATCCGCTGATGTCGAACAAGGTTCCACTTCCTGTTAAAACCTTTCCTGCATTCCTTGCATTCATAAGCGTTCTTCCCTTCATGGATCATGGAATCTTTACCTGGTCCATGTGAGTCACAGTCATGGAGAACATCTCCTGGAGGGATTCGCTCCTGGAATACCCTTGAGGGCAGAATATCATCTCTTCCCAAACCATCACCGTCAAGGTTCATTTTCCCAGGATGAGTGTCCTTGCGGCAGCCTGTCTCTAGCCTTAAGTGCCTCTTCTGCATTTCCAAAAGCCCGCCCTGTTTTCTGGCTTGCCCCAACACGGCTCCCCTTGATAAGACCGACTGAGAAGCGGATGGCTCTCTGGTCTGATGCTTTTCTCCATCACCTGAAGGGAGTCCAATATACAAAGGTGTCTATTAGTGATGTCACACAGAAAAAACAAAATCACCACTTCACAGGAAATTGAGGATGAAAATAATATCTCTGGTGCCTGATGTGTTTTGATCTCTGAAAGTCAGGTTTCCAATTACTTTCTTTTATGGTCCTTGAACGCTTGCCACCATTTAAGGGAAAACCTGGAGCAGAAATGGGGTAGAGGACAAAGGGTCTGGAGTAGAGATTCCACCTTACAGTCCAGAGTAGAGAAGGGAGCCCAGAGTAAAAATTACTCTGTATTTAGGCATTTTCCCTTAGAACTGACATCTCTTGGTACTACCAGAGTATAGGGTAGTGGCACCTAACTAGAAGGGGAAGAGAAAGAAATCATGGAAAGATTCCTAGAGGAGATGCCCCTTGAGCTGGGTCCTAATGGAAAAATAGTTGTCAGATGGAGGAAGTGGAAGAATGCATTGGGTTGAAGTCGAAGGAGAAGACATGAGTAGATTCACCCTTGAAGAGTACTTAAGTTAAAAGAAGAAAAGACTACAAGGTGGATGGTGAAGCTAACACAAAGGGGTGATTACAGTAAAAGAGAATGGAGCTCTCAGTCGCAGGATAGAGGTGAAAATGCCTGATAAGCTTTATTAAGTGTCTGCTGTGTCAAAAGGCAAATGGTGTGGTGGTTACGAGTGAGGGCTCTGAAGCCTCAGTTCAAATCCTGCCTCTGTCAGGCTGGTGGATCTTAGATGAATTTTTTTTTTTCCCCTTTAAGTCTCATCAATTTCTTCATCTGAGAAACTAGGAGACTCTCAGTTTCTCAGGCTGTCATGAGGTTTAAATGGAAAAAGAAAAAGAAAAAAAAAAAAAGGCCCCAAAAGTACTCAGCACAGTTTTCAACACAGAGTGTGTTCACTAAATTGTGGGTCATTATCCTTATTATTCTCAGTGTTCCACTGGGCAATTAGGAATGACAGTAGTGATATCAGCAAAATTTCAATGTTGTATTTATATGAAATCAAAGATTAAAGTGGACAATATCAAGTACTGAAGATCTGGTGCAATGGTATATGGATGGAGGGATTGTGAAATGGTACAGCTAGTTTGGAAAACCATTCCTAAGTTTGCCTTAAAGTTGAGTATAGGGAGGCGGCTGTGGCTCAATCAGTGGGGCTCCCGTTTGCCATGTGGGAGGCCCCGGGTTCGGTTCCCGGGGCCTCCTGGTGAAGGCAGGCCCGCCCGCACGGCATGGTTGGCTGACCCGGCGAGCACGGGCAGCAAGGGGGGGATAAATGAATAAATGAATAAAATCTTAAAAAAAAAAAAATAATAAAGTTGAGTATAGGCCTACTCCATGGCTCAGTCATTCCTCTCCTGAGAATATACTCAACAGAAAGGAGTGCTCACATCCACTAAATATTATGAACAAGAATAGTCATTAGAGGTATACTTTATGATATCCATTCAATGTAAGTAATACAAATAAATACTCATTAACAGGGGAACGAATACATCATGATATTTTCATACACTGTTACACCACACAGTATATAGAATGAACCAATCTTGTGGACATAATGATGTTCAGAAGAAATAACAAAATAAAATTTTCGCGGGTGTGTGTGCGTGTGTGTTTCACTTATATCCATTCAAGTATAATCAAAATGAATCCATGGCAATAGAGTCTTAATAGTGGTTACCAATGCAGGAGGAGGTACTGAAAAGGATGGGGCATCAGAAAGACTACCTAGGGTGCTGGAAATAGCCTAAATCTTGACCAGAGGGGAGGATACTTGAGTTTAAATATAAGTAAAAATTTATGCTGAACCTTAAGATTTGTGCACATCATTAGATACTTCAAGTAAAGAAAATGAGAGAAATAAATTTTCAACAGAAGGCATGAATGTATGGAAGCCAAATGTATACATCTCTCCCCAAAATGACACAACTCCTTCAAGGTCCTTGGTTTTACAAGTAGTCAACACCAGTTAAAGACCATTATAGATCAAAAGGCATTTGGGCTTCTTTAATTTTTCCCCAAGTGTAAGGAACTGAACACATGTTTACGTTGAGTAGAGAGAAGATGAGGATACAGAAGAGACAGGAAGGAAGTGAAGGAGTTCTCTGAGAAGGTAAGAGAAGGTACAATATAGACTCTGGTGGAGGAACTGGTATTAGTCAGAGGCAAGACCCCCCTTGCAGAGCGTAAGAAAGGAAGCATAAAGTATGAAACAAATGCAGATGTGTCTTTAAAGATTAAAGAGAAAGTAGAAGTATGTAGTCTTTATTTTTAACATGAAGTTGGATATATGCTGAGACAGCAGCAGCTGGGGAAGTGGTGAAGATTTAAAACAATGCTGGAGTGGCTACAAGAGCTGGTGCAGGAAAAAGAGCTAACCAGAGGCACAGAGTGATGTAGGGAGACCTGTTAGGAATCTCTGGCATCATCCAGGCAAAAGATGAGAGCTTGAACCAAGATATTGCTGGGGGAGGCAACAAAGATGGTAGAGGTGATGAACCCAGGAGATACACAGAATGTAAAATGTTTGGACTTGGGGATGGGTAGAGATTGGCTTTGATGGAGATATAAGTGTTGAGGGACCATCTGAGGTTGTTTCCAGCCTGCTGACCTGCTTGGAGGGCAGGACTATTCTCTGCAACTGAGGATATGTGTGTCCTGACCACCTATTCACCCTGCTGACGAAGGAGAGATCTCCCCACCCCAACCCCTAAATAGTACAAGATAGTCAAACACATGGCACCTGACACTGGACAGATGAGATTGACAGCAGTTTATCAGTCACATATACTCACTGTCTGGGTGTCTGGGGCAGGAGGTCACGACATGTCACACAGGGTTGCGCTCGGGAGCACAGAGAGTCATCAAGGCATGTGGGAGGCAGGCTTGGTGGTGACAAGAGGATGGGGTTCCCTGCTCCCACACAAGGATGTGACTGGCTTGTTTGGATAATTTCGCAGGCTTCAAGGGAAGGGAAACATGTTAGGCTGTGAACTGGATGGCCAAGAACCCTGAGGGCCAACCAGCAGGGAGCCGTGACCCATGGGGTCATGCCAATTCACCTGGTAGGTGGCTTCAGTTGCCCTCACCAGCACGGATGTGGGGGAGACAAGGTCAACTGTCACGCTGGTGTTTTTCATGACAAGAGGGACAGAGAGATATACTGCAAGGATCTGTTTTTTCATTATCTGGTAGACAAATAGGATGGATGAATGGATGGAAATGGTGGGAAAGAGTGGGATACATGGCATAGTGTAGACAGTCATCTCAAGGGAAAGAAAGATCCTTTGACCTCTGAGTCCAGAAGGAAATCTGTGATATTACTATTAATCATTGTGATTAATGTTACTACATGGTTAATGCTAAAAGCGTACTTCTCTTGACCCTTACTATGGGTCAGGTACCATAGTAAGAAGTTTGCTACATTATCTAATTACATCCTCAAACAACCCAACAGCACAGAAAATAGTTTCTAGGCATTCATTGCTCTGCCGTTCACCACTCTACGTCACTCATCACTCTTTTATTTTATTTTTTTTATTTTTTATTTTTTTTACATTTTAGTACTAATATTTTTATTATGGCACAAAGCAGTATTTTATAACATTAGCTTAGTTTTACAGTAAAAACATTTTATGTATAACTGTAGAGAAACCGCTTTACAGATAGCCTCCAATGTAAAAATGGGCTGTATTTTAAGTCCATTGAGTTGTTTGGTAAGTAAACTGGAAAATATTTACTCTGTAGAAAATAGTAAAAACAACATATTGCAGGCTAGCCCAGTAAGCCCATTTAAGCAAAAAAAAAGTAACAGAATTAAATATCTATCAATATGGTTTGAGTTCTGGGATCAAGTTGGCTACCAGAGCCCCTTTATTGCAAGGGTATCAGTAGGAGGCAGTTAGATATAAAGGTCCAGTTAAGTGAGAAAAACAAGGCCTAGAATATTTTAATTGTTTGTAATTGTTGAAAATAATTAAATGAAAATGAGACCAACCATACCTTTTTAATTCTCCTATTATAGCATGTTCCCTGATATTCCCCCACTACAGAATTCTGAGAATTAGGGGAGAAGACAATGGTGCTCCTAAGCCATGGAACACATAAGATTCCCAGGAAAAGAATATCTTAGAACCAGAAAGAAATAACCAAATGGTTTGTCTCAAAAGGAAGCCTCTAACATCAGCAATACAAACCTGTGTGCCCTCTCTTCTTAATTCCTTCTTGGTAAATAATAATGTTAACCTTCCCATAGGAAGAAGTGGGTTACATTACCATTCTAGCACCATCTATCCAGCCTCCTTCATATGAAAAAAGCTATGGAGCCATCTTAACATTTACTTCTTTATAATAATAGAAGCAAAGTAATAATTCACTTAAGTCACCTTATAATGAGAAGCTAAAAATTACCAAAATGTACATAAAAACTACGGCTAATTAATGTATTGTCTCCTACTGAATGATCATCCAAATCTAGAGCATAAACTGGCAAAAACTATTATAATCCTGCTAAATCTGAAATCTTGCTTCAAAACAATGCTCAGTATTAATTCTCAGAAGACATGGTACAGGACCACCTGAGTAACTGTTTAGCAGGCATCACTCTGACTTTTAAAAAGCAGGCTGAATAGAGCAGCTTGAGCGGATGTCAGCCATATCCATTTGCCCTTATTGATTTTTAGGAGGTACCGGGGATTGAATCCAGAACCTCATACATGGGAAGAAGGTGTTCAACCACTGAGCTACATCCGCTCCCCATGAGAATTGGTTTGTTTGTTTGCTTGCTTGCTTTTAGGAGGTACTGGGGATCGAACCTAGGACCTTGTACACTGGAAGCAGGTGCTCAACCACTAAAGCTACATCTGCCCTCCAAAGAACTTTTTTTTTTTTAGGAAGTACTGGGGATTGAACATGGGAAGCAGGAGCTCAACCACTGAGCTACATCTGTTCCCCAATGAGAGTTTCTTTTTTTTCCTTGTTTGTTTGTTTTGTTTTTAGAGGTACCAGGGATCAAACCCAGGACCTCGTACCTGGAAGCAGGTGTTCAACCACTTGAGCTACACCTGGTCCCCCTCAGGCCTAGTTTTTGTCAATGGAATGTGAGTGAAAGTGATGTGTTTGTCTGTGCAAGTGTGTATGACTTTTCTCCTTCAACTTTGTTTCCCCTCTACCAGCTGGATTACACCAGGGCAACCTTAAAAGCTACATGTTGATGTTAGATGGCACCTGCGTCTCTGAATCACTGTGTTGTACACAGCTCCCCCATATATGCACACTGTACCTTGATATGAACGAGAAACAACCCGACCCCCGCGAGGTTCACAGGCGTTTCACACAGTTCAGAGGCAGCAGCCCCCTTGCAGAATGAGGGTGGCCATGACCACACCCGAGCAGCTCTTGAATGCCTACCTGGACCTACCTGGACAGGTGTTTTGGGAGAGATGTCTCTGCACTGTCCATAGCTCCTGGCCATGCTCCAGCAGATGGATCAAGTCTGGGTTGGGAACCAGATGCCCTAGTTGAAAGAGAAATAGGGCACAGGTATTCAGATAATAAAATCTGTCCATCGTGTCTGGGACTTCATGACAGATGAGACTATGAATAAAGCTGCTCCCCAAAAGTAATCAAAATGCTTATTTGTGACCTGGAAACCAACAGCACAAACATCATGTATCATCCACTCTCACCCACATTTCACAAAAGAACAGACATTCACCATCAAAGAAGGCAGAGGATGGCATCTCAAAACAAAGGCACACCTTCTACGCTGCACTGGCCACACTTCCCTTACTCTGCCAAGGACAGGAGGTTCTGAGCATTAAATGACTGGGTCATCAACAGTGCGTGGAAGAGGCCTGACGTGGGGAGAGTTCTCGGGGGCTGTAAGCTGTGACCTCTGTCACTGATGGGCTTCTCTTTATTTCATTTAATAGTTTTACTCTAAAAAGGAATCTGGCATTGCTCGGGCAGGTGAGAAAACCAATTTCACTTGCCAAAATGGAAAACTACCCTCAAAATACAACAGTGAAGTCAAAATAATGCTATTAAGTCCCTGCAAACTCATTAGCCTGCTCAGGGCTGGGAGTTGGAGGTTGCTCCCTCTGTTGAGAAGGGAAATTAGCCACAGCGAGGGCACTGGATTGAAACTTTCCTGACAACAATCGGCATGCTGGGAAGAGAAGGGAAAAGCAACGACTCTCTTGGGGTGCCCACCGTGCCCCTTGATGACATCTCTGTGCAGCCTCTAAAATCTCCTCCTCCACTAAAGGGAGGCTTGTGGCCAAGGCGCAGGAAATGAGTGATGGCCATGCAGACACTGGGGACCTTTTCACCTAGACCGTGTTCTTAGGAAAATTCTTGGGGGACGCATAACAAATGCCTCCTGACTCACCCACTTCCAGATCAGCCAGGCTGAGCAGATCAGCTTCCTTCTTGTGGAATCTGGAATAAGGACCTCAGGCTGGGGCCAGAGTGTGCTGGACACTGGGATGAGGGTCTGCATTTACAAGGACTTGTTTCTTGCCCATGGAAACTTGATGTGGACACAGAGACCAGGCAGGAGATGGGACCAGGAAACTCAAGCGTTGTTGGGAGGAGAGCTGGTGGCTCCCGTGGCCTTCTTGACCAGCCAGGAGTCAAGGAGACTGCGGGTGGGAAGGAGGCGAGGCCTTACCCAGTGAGGCCAGGAGCCTGCAGGTCTCCAGCGTCACCTCCCTGTACAGGTCCCTCTGGGCCAGGTCTAGCTGCCCCCACTCCTCCTGGGTGAAGGTCACGGCCACGTCCTTGAGGGTCACCAGCACCTGGAAAGTCAAACAGAGGCAGCACACTAGCACCGGTTTTGTTGGATGGGATGAGTGTGTGGCTCGGATGCTGGCAAAGGCGCAGAGAGCCGCCAGGCTGGATCACCAAGTCCTCCTGGGGGCCTGACTCTCAGGGAACAGCCTGCCTTTGGAGACCACGCAACTGCGTCTGACAGAAAAGCCTTCAATGGGAGAAGCCAGTGGAGACGATACAAGACAATGACAATCCCACAGGGAGTGTGAGAGGCAGGCAGTGTCCTGCAACAGTAAAGGAATGGG
This sequence comes from Tolypeutes matacus, assembly GCA_026826555.1. NCBI lineage: Eukaryota > Metazoa > Chordata > Mammalia > Cingulata > Chlamyphoridae > Tolypeutes > Tolypeutes matacus. The sequence continues at coordinate 1,277,636 of JAKSZT010054317.1, forward strand.
GGAAAACTATTATAATGATGAAAACAATACCACTAACGACAGCGGCAGCAGCAGCTGAGCCTCACTGGGCCTCACTGTGTGCCTACCCGTGCTCAGAGCCTTTACATGCCACGTTAAAGAGCTCTGGGGCCGGACTCCTGGGCTATGAATCAGACCTCTTGAACCCACTCTGGCCTGCTGTGTGACCGTGGGGCTCTGAGCCTCAATTTCTGCCTCAATACAATGCTAATGCCCACTTCAGCAGGCGGTTCTGAGAACTAAAAAGGAAGTATTTGCAAAGTAAACACCAGAGCACCTGGCACAGTTAAGTGCTCAGTGGGTTTCTTTTCTTTTTTTTTTTTAAGGTTTTATTTGTTTATCCCCTCCTTGCTGCTTGTGCTTGCTGTGTCCATTTGCTGTGCGTGTTTCTGTCTGCTTGTCTCCCTTTGTTGCGTCATCTTGCTGCGCCAGCTCACCGCACCCGGGGCCTCCCGTATGGTAAGCAGGAGTCCAACCACTGGAGCCACAGCCGCTTCCCTCTGTGTGTTTCTATGACTTTTAGAAATTCCTCCACAGCCCATGAGGTAAACTCCATCATCATTTCCATGTCATCGTCGGCCACTGAGACACAGGGCGCTCTAGCAAGTCACGCAGAATCTCATGTCTAATGAGCAGAGGAAGGAGTTGAACCTCCAGTGAAAGACCACATCCTCCCTCCTGGGGGAGCCATTGGTAACTGCACAGGCCTTCTTATGCCTCCTTAAACTACAAATAGTTCCTGCCACTGTCCATTTGCTTCTACCTGGCTGGAGTGTCTTCTATGCCTCCCTCATTCCCAAACCCACCTGCTAAAGGGAGATGTACTTGCCCTGTAAAGTTCACTTTCTTCTTCTTCTTTTTACTTTTTTTTTAGGAGGCACCAGTGATTGAACCTGGGACCTTGTACATGGGCAGTAGGCATTTAATCATTGAGCTACATCTGCCTCCCTAAAGTTCACCTTTTAGGTGTCACCCCCAGACCTTTGCAGCCCAGTGTGGGTAGAGTGGTGATAAAGAACATGGCTCTGGTGGCTGACGTACTGGGTATAAATTTCTGCTACTTCAGAGCTGTGTGACCCTGGGCAGATAACTTAACCCTTCTGAGCTTCCTGTTCCTCTTCTGTAAGCAAGGACAATAACAGAACCTAACACTCAGGAGGTGGCAATTAACTGAGGTGATACATAACTGCCCCTCAGCCATTACAAGGATTCAAGAAAAGCCAGTTATCAGGGTTTTGTTTTCATTTCTCCTCTTTGTTTCCACAGCAACCTGGAACACGGGACCCAGCCTGGCAGCCCTCCTTTTCATAGTTGAAACACATCCCCTGCACAGAAGGGAATGCCAGAAGGTAGGCAGGAGGGGGAGAGGGGGCACTTTGGCTAGACTTAGAATGGCCAGAAAAAGATCATCCTAAAAGGTTGATGCATTGATGCAGAGCTGGGAAGGGTGTAGAGGGGTGGCCCTGCAGAGATCTAGGGTAGAGGGGACTCCAAAGGTAAAGGCTGCAAAATGGAAAGTAATTCAGCACGTCAGGAACTCCTTGGCTGGAGACAGTGAACAAGGGAAGAAAGGGAGCTGAGGAAGACACAGCGGAGGTGGCTGGGGCAGATTCTAAGTCTGATGGTAGCCTGAAGGGGAGCTCCATTCATTTATCAACCATGTATTCAGTGCCTTTTACAGGCCAAGCCTACTCTAGGCCTGGGATAGGGCTCTGGACAGGCACTCAGATTTCAGGGTTGGAAAAAGGTTCTCTAGGAGCAACCAAATAAATGAGTAAGACAATGTCAGATGACCTTAAGGATTCTAAAGACAAGAATATACGGTGAAGAAACCAAAGAGATCACAGCTGACTTTATAGGGGGCAACTGGGGAAGGCCTCTCTCAGGAGACTGAAGCAAATCTGAAATGAAGTGAGGGAGGGAGCCGTGGGGACGACAAACAAGACAAGTCCTGACAGAGAACCGGGCTATGATGAGAGTAAACAGGGAGGCATGCTAGAGAGAAACCCAGGGCCTCATGTGTGTTTACATCCAAAGGGACGCCTCGCCCCACACGCTGCCATCGTCGAACACTTTAATGGACTCACTTTTCAAATATGACCTAAGGGCTTTACACTGGGGAAAAGATTCATTACTGGCAGTAACGACAAGTCAGCTCCAACTTGCTGTCAACTGCAAAAATAACGGAGTGGCCGCCTCTGCCCTAGCAGAGTCACATTCGCCTTCCACACCGCATCCCCCTGGCTGCCAGAAATGGGGGCCTCTCCGGACGACCCTGGGCGAGAGCCACCCCGCCCCAAGGCCCCAAGGCCCCAAGGCCCCAAGGCCCCCCAAGGCCCCAAGGCCCCGCGGCAGGGAGCTGGCAGGGCCCCACCCGGCGCCGGGCCGTGCGCGCGAGGAGGGCCGCGGCCGCCACTCACCTGCGCGGGGGCCATGAGCGCGGCCGCGGGGCCGTCGCGGCGCAGCCGCCCCCTCCGCCCGGGCCTACGACGGCGCGGGGCCGGGCCCCCCCCCTACGGCCCCTCCCAGCCCCGCCCCGCAGCCACCCCGCGCTCCCCGCGGGCGCGGAGCGACCCGCCGCGCCACAAGCAGCACGCCCCCCGCGCGTCGCCGGAAGTCCCGCCCCCTGCCTTGCCGTCCCGGATCTCGCGCGCCTCGCCGGCCGCGGGGCACAGCCTTCTGGGAAATGTAGTTTCTGGGCACCCGGCCGCGCAAGGGGCGCTCTTCCGGGTCGGCCTGGCGGTGGCCGAGCGGCGCCGGGAATGGCGCCGGGACTCGGCGTCCGAAGACTCTTGAGAAGTGGCATCGGGTGTTCCTAGAGGGGACGCACCCGGCGCTCCAGGCTGTGTTTCTGCCGCATATCATTGCAGAAGCTCCCAGTGGCTCAGGCTGGCTCGTGATGTATGTCACTCTGACACACAGTATGCCCACCCATAGCTGTGTGCGAATAAACGTTACCGTGTGCCTCAAATACACACAGACTGAAGCTTTACAGTCCGTTTTGTGGGTTTCAGTATCGTTAAAAGAACTTTTCGTGCAGTATAGGATCTCACAGCTTTATTGGCTGATTCTTGAGAAGGGCAGCATCCCATTTAGAAAGTAGAAGGGAAGGCCACCCATGGAGTAGAAAAGCAAAGCCTGTGTAGACCAAACTGGGAGGCAAGCAAGGAAGTGTTTCCATTTTACACGGGAGAGGGGGTGGCCTTGCAGAGCGGGGAGCAGATGCCCATTGATTTGTATGGTCTGCTTGTCCATTCTGATAAGCAGTTTCTGCTGGACAGAAACTGGTTCATCACCAGCTATCGCTTATCCGCGCTTCTGTAGGGTGCATTCCATTTCCTTGCAAGCCCCTGCAAGTCAATTATTTTTGTCTTTTGGAAAATCCTTTCTCAGAAAGGAGTCCCTTCCTGACAATGCCCAAAGCAAGTGACCATTTTATTTTACTTAACGGCATGCTAGATCAGGGTCACAAGAGAGAAAACTTCACATAGGCCCATGATGTGGGTGACTGGGAAAGGATGTTGGATGTCCCTGAAGCAGGTGAACAAGAGTGAATTTTTAAATTTTGTATACATTTTAAAATAAATTTATAAAGCTCCTCAAAATTCTGTTTGGAATAGAGTGGATTTACATATATATATGTTACATATATAAACATCTATTTTTTTCTGGCCATAATGCACTAAATAGTTCTATGGTTTAATGTTGAAGGGTGGTAAAGAAGTGATCATTCTTTCATTCCTCATTTTAGGAGAAATAATTTAATAAAGGATCTGTATGTGTCATGTTTGCTGTAAAGTTTTTGGTATATATTCTTTAGAAGACTAAAGAATATCCTTTCTATTCTCAGTTATTTAAAAATACCTAGAATGGGTGAAATTACATCAAATTATTGTTGTGAATCTTTTCAGTTGGTTATATAACAGATCTCATTTTCTACTGAATGCTGGAATATATTGTTGCTTTGTTGAAAATGTTTGTTTTGATATAATTTCAAACTTAAGGAAGGATGTAAGAATTGAACAAGAAACTACTGTATACATTTGATCAGGTTAAACAGTGTCCATATTTGCCCCATTTGCTTTGTAGTTCTCTCTCTCTCCACATTTATACATATGTGTGTGTGCAAATAATGCATATTTTTTCTGAATAAGCTGAGGTTTTAAGACAATGAACAAATAAAATCCTGCATCGCAATTAGTTGTCAGGTTGTTTTATGCTCCTATAATGAGTCAGTTCTCCTATTTCATTGAGTCCTTTGTAATTGTTATTTCAGACTATTACAGGCCAATTATTTTATAAAATTTCCATTTCTCTGATATTTCTTAATGATTAGACATTTGCATTGGGGGGGGGCAGGAAAATCACAGAAGTGGTATTATGTCTTTCTCAGTGCATCACACCAGGAGGAATATAACGTTTCCCCCTGTCTTGACTCACATCCAACTCCTGCTCACTCTCTCCCCAGATCCTCCCTTCAGAGGAGACACTAGGCCCTGGTGCCCCTGGTGTCCACGATTTCCTCATCCCTTTGATCTCTGGATCCATCTACTGGCAACAAAAGTCTGGTGGGCAGAGAAATGCCATCTGAGCTCTGTGATTGGCATGCTGAGTCCCACACCCTCTCAAGTCAGACAGTTCCACTAGGGTCCCCAAGATGCCTCCCAGACCCAGCTAAATGTGGCTCACATTCTTCCTTATGCCCCATACCAAAGCATCATATCTAAAATCCTTCCCATGAGCATATCACTCTTTGGACTACACCTTCCTCATATCTCTGGACCCTACTGCCACAGCCCTGGACCACACCACAGGCGTCTCCACAGAACCCCAACATGTCATTCTGCATATCCAGACTGCTTGGCAAATGCACCCAGGATCCCAAGATGTCTTAGATCCCTGATGGCACCCAGGGCCAGTTTGGCCCCCCAGCTCTGCATTGAAGGCCACACCATGTGGCCTCGTTCCTCGATGCAACCACAGGCACCCAAGTTTAATGGGTTTCTGTGTTGCACAGATTGTCCCTTCGCTAGTCACAGCCTTCGTCTTTGCATCTACCCTGTTTTCAAGACCCAGCCCTGCTTAGCACCCCCCACAGCCTCCGTGGCTCTTCCAGCTGATCTCTTTGCCCCTGAGCTCATCCAACAGCCTGACTAAAATTACCCAAACTCCACCAAATTCACGACATGATAAGCATGTAGACAGGTGAAGGAGCCCAAGCCGTGGCCTCGCTGTTATTCTTACTCTGTTACTGCTGTGTCTCAGGTGTAGGGCCATCCTCACTCCACTGCCACGCACACATGCACACACCTCAGACCCCATCGACCCTACTATGACTCATTTGAAATTGGGTTGTCTCACCACGCCTGATTTTCCTTCCCAGACCCGGTCTCCTTACCCACAAAGCCTTCACCTCCTGTAGAAGCCCAGGTCCCTCCTTTCTAGAAGGGAAGTCCTAGTGGTGGCCACTCCTTCTTCCTCCCCTCCCGCACCTCAGGGCCCATGGAAAATGACCGTAAGCTTCTGCCTCCAGGTAGAGCAGCATCTAGGGAGGCCTAGCAAGCTCGATTTCAAAGCAGATCTTACTTTGGAAGAAGTACAGGTAGAAAGTAACAACATGGACGGGGGCCGGTATTGCCCAGAGAAATTTAGGGCTTTACACTGAATTGCCATCCTCATTCCACACCAGAACTGAGAGAAACACCTGGTATAGCTGCTAGGCCATCGCCATCCCTTCTTGCAGGGGCAGCAACTAGAGCATGGCATCTACATCATCCACCAGGCTGGATGTAAAAAGTTTAATAGAGCCAAACTCTTGAATGTGGGTTTTTTAGAAGTTCTCAAGGAGGAAAACTGGGACTGCTTCATTTTCCATGGTGTGGACCTGGTGCCCCCAAACAGCCTTGACCTGTACAAGTGTGAAGACCAGCCAAAGCTCCTGGGGGTTGGCAGGAACAGCTCTGGGTACAGGTTACATAACAAAGGATATTTTGGGGGTGTTACTACCCTAACCAGAGAGCAATATTTCAAGGTGAATGGATTCTATAACAACTACTGGGGATGGGGAGGAGAAGACGATGACCTCAGACTCAGGGCTGAGCTCCACAGAATGAAAATATTGTGGCCAATGCCTGAAGTGGGTAAATACACAATGATCTTCCACAATCAAGACAGAGGCAATGAGGTGCACATAGAACGGATGAACCTCTTACATGAGGTGTCGCCACTCTGGAAAACAGACGGGTTGATTGTTCTTATTACTGTCTGTGGAACACAGTCCTTTGTATATCACCATCACAGTGGATTCCTGGTCTGATCCATGACCCTGGATATTTTGGTGACATTTGGAAGAACTGAATATTTGATTGCAATAATTTTGGCCCAGAGACTTTCCCTTAGTGGCACACATTAAGAACTTGTTACAGCTAATTATTGGGCTGGAGTTTTTCCTTTTTGTATTTTCTTAGCAGAGCTCCTGGTGATATGGAATGCAAAACAATGGTAACAAGACAGCTTTCCTAGTTGTTTTGATCATGAGGGTTAACTATTGTACTATAGATACTTGAAGGACTAAATATAAAGACTACTCAAAGGATATAATGAAGGCTGCTTGAGAACTCTGGATGAAGGAGATTTATTAAGTTTGAAGTGACACATGATGGTATAAAAGGTCAAATAATGTTGCTAAATGTCTCAGAGAATAAGAATCATTCTTGTCCAAGATAGAAAGGTATAAAGATGTATTCCTGTTCCTCATTTACCTTGCATGGCCATCTGTGAAGGGGTGGGTCCAAAGTAAGAAACAGCCCACAGAAGAGGGAAGTAAAGGTGAAGACTCAAGATGCAGTGAACTTGGGAAAGGAGTGGCAGGAGGACAGAGGATCAGATGAAGAGGCGGGCTCAGGGGTACTGGTTGCTGCGGCTGCTACTTTGCAGTGGATGCCACCTCCCCAGGTATACCTTCCAGTAATAACCCATCAAAGAGTACCTTATCTACCAGTTGTTTTTTTTTTTAAAGGTAGCCAGTTTTTTTGTTTTAAAGATTTATTTATTTTTATTTCTCCCCCTTTTTGTTTGCTCTCGCTATTTGCTTGTCATGTTTTTAGGAGGCACTGGGAACCTGGAAACTCCCTTGTGGGAGGGAGGTGCCTAATCGCTTGCGCCACCTCTGCTCCATTTTGTTGTGTCTCTCCTTGTGTTTCCTCGCTGTGTGTGTCTCTTGGTTACATCATCTCACTGCATCATCTTGTTGAGTCATCTCGCTGCATCAGCTCGCCGAGCCAGCCCTTTGCGTCAGCTTGCTGTCTTGCTCATCTTCTTTAGGAGGCACCGGGAACCGAACCCGGGACCTCCCATATGGTAGGTGGGAGCCCAGCTGCTTAAGCCACATCCACTTACCTGTCTTCTAGTTTTTAAAGCATTTTTGTAAAATGATTTTGTGCATGTAGGATATGAATGAACAATTTACAACTTACATTCTTCCTCCTAAATCTGAGCCACAGGCCAGGCCCTGGTCCAGAAATCAAACCCCCAACCCCTTAGACATCTGCAGCCTAGACCCCTTTCCAATCCTCAAGACCTGTGTGTGTTCAAGACCTCAGCTTTCACACGACACTCTCAGTCTGGAACATCTCAGAAGCATGTTCAAACTCCAACACCTGATCTTTCCCCTGAAACTAACTGAGATCTGTGACCATGTTGCAGTGAACCGCACTGTTTTGCCCGGTGGTACTTCTAACTGCACATCTTGAGATGGATTATATTGTTTAGTTATCTAATCTTATCTTGAAGAGTGCCTCACACAATGAAATTTGGCAATTAGAATAACAGCAGAGAACTCACCAGATAAGATTTTGGTGCTGAAGACATAAACAGCTATCTAGACATTATTACATAATTGTCTCTCAAGGAAGAGTATAAAAAGACTGAAAAAATGAAAAATTTAATGGAAAAATCACCCCCACAAAAATCCAAATTTTCCATGAAGGCCTGTACACCTGGTCTGGCCCAGTCCATCTTCTCACCCTCTGCTGACACTTGGTCTTCCCCTGGTTCCTCCAGAAGGCCAAGCTCATCAGCCACAATGTGTTGGGACATGCTATTTCTCTGCTGGGAATGTTTGTTCCTACCTTTGAACTTGCTTGGGGCTTTTCCATCCTTCTAATTGTCTGTTCCAGTACCTCATTTTTGGAGTTTAATGTTCATCTTCCCATCTTTATTTATATACCACTGAGACCTGGTGAGAAGTGATCTTACCACAGGCACTGCAGGGTGATGGGCACAGCTTAGGTGGGCTGAAACCCTAATCTTTGTGAATCTAAGCCCGTGGCCATGAGACTACTTCCCCCTGGCCAACTTGTCTTTCCATCTTTAAGTTTTGACCCTGCTCTTCCTTATACTCCATTGACACCTGACACATAAGTCATAGCAGCTTATTTGCCTTACTGCAATTACGTATTTGTTTCCCTGACTAGACTACTCCATCCCTGCTCAAAGGCAGAGCCCATGCCTCAGTCAATCATGTGTCTCCACTGCCCATGTGGCCCAGAACAAAATGCATGGCTGGGTGAATGAAAGAATGGGTCCTATGAGTCCCTCACTCATCACAGCAGCGAGCCCACTGCAGACCCTCTGAACACAGAGGAGGGAAAACTTCTAGGGGCTGCATGATCCACTGGACTGCACATCACCCGTGGTTGGACTGTTCTAAAAGGCTCCCAGCAGTGACAGGAAGGACCCTTGCTGAGAACCAAGTAATGTTTCAGGGCTCTGAAAATCCCGGAGCCAAGGGCTCAGTCACACGTGCAGCCAGAGCAACAGCCTGGCATTGAGGACGGGGGAGGCACAGTCCTCACAGGGCAGCTCTCCCACGTAATAGAAAGATAGACACGCTGCCTTTTAAACTACTGAGAGATGCCTACACAATATGATGTAGTGGACCACAAAAGGGGATGCTACATGATGACGACACGACTTACGTATGCAGTTGCTGAAAAGGCTCTGAAGAGGGATCCGCTGAGATGGCTGACTGTGTATCTTTCTGTACAATAGCTTTTTTTTTTTTTTTTTTTTTCAAGTAGGACTAGAAGAAAAATTTTAATTTGGATGCATTCTCTTTACAATCAGGAATCAAACAAGCGTGCTATGATACAGGTACTGTTAACACAAACTGGAGCTCCTGGCCAATGCCAAACGTTTTGTTTGTTACTGAGATACACATGGAGGGAATGGAATTTCATGCTGGGCAAGAAACCTTGAGCACCAAACTTGGCTGAATGAAAGAAAACTCCAGCAATGCTCTTAAGAAAGGTGGCACTGCCCACACACCCGATGGCCCACCGGACAGCATGAGGAAAAGCAGACACAGACCTCTCTAGGCCAGAGTGTAAGCCCCTAGAGGACAGGAGGAAATGTCAGGAAATGTCAGGAATACCCCAAGAACTGTATTTCATGTGTCTTTTCCTCTCCGTTTGAGTGACACATAAGTAACAGCTAAATGAGTCTAAACGAGATCTTTAAAAAGCATAAGATAAAAACTTTATGTGATAAGAAAAAATAGTGGTGTAGTATAGTTGCCAGCATTCTATCTTTCTTAATGGTCCAGAAATTGATGAGTTTTACCAATCTATGTATTAGATTTAACGAAATCCAAAGCAAGGAATAATAAAAGAAACACCAGCAAATCAACAGGAAAACAGCAAACCCAGGAGAAAATGGGCAAAGGCTCTGAACAGACACTTTATGGAAGAAACCCAGCAGGCTAACAAGAGTGTGAAAAGACAGTCAAGTCCAGCAATAGCAAAATCCCAGCTCAAACCACAACAGGCTCTCACTTTACACTTATTTGAGTGGCAAAGCCTGAGCAAACTGGACTGTGCCAATCTGGCCAGTATGGAGCGGGACTGGAGAGCCCTGATCCCAGGAGGATGGGTGCCTGGAACAGCTTCCTCAGAAGCACCTCCCTGCCCTGCCCTGGAACCCAGAAACCCCACCCTGATTCTCCAACCCAGATGCTCTCAGGGGCCCAGAAGGAAGCCAACGAGGCAAAGGTAGGAGAGGTGCAGAGCAGGTGAGACAGACACTGCTTGACAATCACCTAGCCCGACCACACTGCTGTGGCTCTCCAGCTCACCTCCCTGTAGAGGGCTCTCTGGCCAGGGTCCAGACACTGCCACTCCTCCCGTGAGACGTGCACGGCCACATCACCGAACGTCACCGCCTCCACGAGGCTGGGTGGGCATCCACGTGTCCTGGCCAGTACCCCTCCCAGAGGACCGCCCGAAGCTTTTTTTTTTTTTTAACCTCAGGAAACAGTGACGGTATCACGCAGGTCAGAAGCCAGCCTCAAGGCAGTCACGGTAATGAAGTGAGACCTGCTTGCAGTCATTTCATTTCACAGCAACTCCTCAGACAGGACTTCATAAGACTAGACAATCAAACTCCTTTCCCATGTTTATTTTCTCTGAGCTTTTCATTCTAAACAAATCAATTTTATTGGTCCATATTAATAAAGCATAAATCCATCCAAACTGTACGATCAATGGTATTTGGTATAATCACATAGTTGTGCAGTCATCATTTCAATCATTATTAGAACATTTTCATTATTCTGATGATAACAAACAGAAAACAAACACAAAAAACCCCATCACCCTCAATCTCTCTATGCTTCCCCTGCTGCACATAGCTGCATAGAGAGATTGTTTCCATCTCTCTAGTGTATTTGTATTTCTATTTTGTAAAATCAGTCATATATGCAATATTACCCATATTCATATTTTTTTTTTTTTTTTTTTTTTTTTTACCGGGAGGTACGGGGGATCGAACCCCGGTCTCTCCATATGGTAGACGGACGTCGAACCTTTTGAGCCACATCCGTTTCCCCCATATTCATATTTCACATGAGGTTTCATTATAAGTCCCATGTTACATTTTTAGCTTTCCTTCTAGTAATATACATGACCTTAGACTTTTCCTTGCAACCACTGTCATACCCATATAATAGCTCTGCTGGTTATAAACACTATGATGTGCTTATACCATTTCTATTCATTTCTAAAGATTTACAACCTTTTTACTAACTCTCACAAATTAACCCTCAGCTTTCCATTCTCTAGCCTCATTCTATTTTCTGGTGACCTATATTCTAATTATTAACTCCATGACTTTACACAATATATTTAGGTTCATAATAGCACAATCATACAGTATTTGTCCTTTTGTGACTGGCTTGCTTCACTCAATATAATGTCCTCCAGGTTCATCCATGTTGCCAAATGCTTTATGACTTCATTTCTTCTTACAGCTGCATAATATTCCATCATGTATATCACCATAATTTGTTTATCCATTCACCGGTTGATGGACACTGGAGTTGCTTCCATCTTTTGGCAATTGTGAAAAATGTCGCTATGAACATTGGTGTGCAGATGTTTGTGTCACTGCTCTCAGTTCTTCTGGGTATATATCTAGTAATGGTATTGCCGGGTCACACGGCAAGTCTATATTCAACTTTCTTAGGAACTCCGGAGAGTTCACCACAGTGGCCGCACCATTCTACATTCCCACCAACAGTGAAGAAGCGTTGCTATCTCTCCACATCCTCTCCAATATTTACAGGTTTCTGCCTTTTTAATAGCATCCAATCTAAGAGGTGTGAAATTTCTCATTGTAGTTTTGATTTGAATTTCCCTAATCGCTAGTGATGTTGAACATTTTTCATGTGTTTTTTACCATTTGTATTTCTTCTTTGGACAATTGTCTTTTCAAGTTTTTTGCCCATATTTTAATTTGTTAGTTTGTCTTTTTATTGTTGAGTTGTATCATCTCTTTATATATCATGGATATTAAACCCTTATTGGATATGTGATTCCCAAATATTTTCTCCCATTGAATCAGCTGTCTTTTCACCCATTTGACAAAGTGTGTTTTCCACTGAGTCCGGAATAAAGCATAATTATTCCTATATACCATTATTAATATCATTACATTAATATTCCTAATAGCTATATTTTATGGGTTCATTTACTCTAGGTCAGTCACAGGGAGAAGCAGTTTCATGTAATTCATGTATTATCTAATTATCCTGTTCCCAAAGCAGAGCAGATGTACCCACTGGAACATGGACGGGAGCTATGTCCAAAGACAAAGAGTGTATTATGCATTCTTCAAGAGTAGGCTGAGTGTAACACACTGGAAAGTGGTGCAACAAGATGACGTACTTTTCTTCTTGGACACACAGCTAAACCACATTTCTCTGCTCTGTTTACCCTGGTGTGAACAAATGCCTAGTTCTTACGGATGGATTATCTGCATGACTTCTCCCCTTCCTCATTCATTTCCCTCTGCCAAGCGAATGGCGGGGAAATCTTAAAGTCACATATTCTGACCATAGAAGTCAACCAGATACCTGAATAACTATGGTACAGACCCACCTCCACTAAACCAAATTGCTTTTTTATGTGTTTAGTGATGAGATTTTGGAATTTATCTGTTTCAGCAGCTAGCATAAATTTAGCTCATCTTTTATTTCAAAGCACAATGATATCATGCAATGACCCTTGGTCACAAGGCTGGTGAGGCATGAAGACAGATTTTAAGATCAAGCAATTGGAGTCCAGAACTTATCACAAGAGATTCTTTTCCCAGTGGCAACGAAGAGTATGATAGGATGGAAGGTGAGGGACCACATGTCAAAGGGCACTATGGGCATCTGTCCCCATGGGAGAACACAATGATTCACATTCCATGGCAGTGGTCCATTCACTGTTGGGGCAGCTGCGACGCCATCCAGCTGGCGTGTGCCTGCTCACCTGCACACACGTTTGGGAGAGACCACCTTTTTTGTTCTTTTCTGTCTGTGCTCCAGTAGGTATATCTGCTCTGGTTTGGGAGCAGGATATCCTGTACATGGCAAAAACAGTAAGATGAAGGTATTTTGGTAAGTATTCAAGCAAGCACCTCAATCCATGCTGGCTCTTTTTTTTTAAACATTGTCATTTTTACCTTATTTTAAAAAAGTACTTAAAAAATACTTAGATTACATAAATGTTACATAAAAATGTAGGGGATTCCCATATGCCCCACTCCCTACCCTTCCCACATTTCCCACATTAACAACATCCTTCACTAGTGTGACACGTTGGTTACAATTGATGGAACACTTATTGGAGTATTACCACTAAGTGAGGATTATCGTTTACATTATAGTTTAAACTCTCTCCCACACAATTTTGTAAGTTATGACAAGATACATAATGGCTTGTATTTCTCACTGCAACATCATTCAGGACACACTGGTTCTTCAGGACAGGGATGGGACCTGGGAATCAAGTTGTTATCATTTAAGGAAAATAAAAGCTGATGTGTGTGTGTGTGAAACAGATCCACTTGGTATTCTACATAAATATATTTCTTTGAGAAGGGAATTTCATGTCACTTTAATTTACGTATAAACTAGTTTTACTTACCACAGATTGAAAGTTACTATCAAAAGTAAAAGGGGGGAAGTGGATGTGGCTCAAGTGATGGGGCTCCCATTTACCATACGGGAGGCCCCGGGTTCGATTCCCGGGGCCTCCTGGTGAAGGCGAGGTGAGCTGATGGCCCGCACAGCGTGGTGAGCTGCTGCGGCGCGGCAAGATGACACAACAAAGGGAGACAAGCAGACACAGAAAAACGCACAGCAAGTGGACACAGCAAGCACAAGCAGCAATGCGGGGGGCGCGGGGGGGGAGAGAAATAAATAAAACAAATCTTAAAAAAAAAACCAAAAAACCACCTTGAATAGTTCTCCAATTTGTTCTTCCTATAATTAAATAAGTAAATAAATAAAAGGGGGAGTTCTGGTCAACAAAGATGGCAAAGTGAGACACTTTGGGGCTGAGCTCCCCCACAGAATCTTTAAACTAACAAAATGACGGCAGTACCACCTTTCTCAGAACTCCAGAAAACAGTTAAAGGGTCGCAGCGACTGGGTGAGCACCAGATCAAGAAATGGGAAACTTTAAAGGAGTAGGAAAACCTCGTGGCAGCCTTGCTAGCCTTTCCCCCACCTGCTCCCCAGCTCTGTGTGAAGCTGGCAGTGAGGGTGCCCGGTCCTGTTGCGGAGAGGAGAGTGGCCCTCTGTGTGCACATTCAGGTACCTGCATGTCTGTGCCAGTGGCGCTGGAGGCGGCCTGAAAGACTGAACCAAGACAGCCTTCTCTGGCTCACCATCCCTGATCTTCCCTTGCATGCAGAAGCAGCTGGCAGACGGCCAAATCAGTATAAGAAACAACCAAACCACAGTGACCTGGGGCAAAGGATTACTAGCTTTCAGAGATACAACAGAGGACCCGCGACTGGGAGGAAAGACTATTTTATAGGGAGACGAGGAGTCATTGGGATCCCTAAAAACGGGAATTAAAAACTGGAAAGGACCCTGTGCTTTTGCATTGGGCTATTCCTCATGGTCATCAGCAGAAGGGCTAAGTTTGAGGAAGAGCACAGGCAACACAGAGCCAATTTTCAAACGGTGAAAGGTGTTTTTGTGTTTGTTTTGCTAGCTTCTGAAATTCAAAAACATATCTGTCATGTCACTTGCTGCATACAAATATAAGGAAAAGACACCTCAAAGACTAAATTCTAGAGTGAACACATTAAAATATTAAAATGTACACTGTGATTGTGTTACTATAGCCAAATATATTGTGTAACATATTGTAAGATTAAAAAAAATTGTTTCTAGTACATTATTGAGAAATGTTTTTATTCAACTGTTTTTTCTTTTTAATTATTGTTTATATTTTCAATTATTAAATGTACAAAATGAAGTTAAAAAAATATATTAAAAACAAAAAAAAACCATATATCTGTCATGTCACTTGCTGCATACAAATATAAGGAAAAGAAACTTCAGACTAAATTCTAGAGTAAACATATTAAAATATATTAAAACGTACACTGTGATTGTTACTATGAACCAAATATATTGTGTAACATACTGTATGATTAAAAAATTTTTTATTATATATCCATTACATTTGAGAAATGTTTTTATTCAACTGTATTTTCTTTTCTTTTTAAATTGTTTATATTTTCAATTATTAAATGTATAAAATAAAGTTAAAAAATGACACTGCAACAAAAGATTACAAGGTATATAAAGAAACAAGAAGTGATGGTCCATCCAAACGAACAAGATAAAGCATCAGAAACCACCAACAAAGAACACCAGACATTAGACATAACAAAGACTTAAAAAAAATAGTTTTAAATATGCCCAAAGAGCTAAAGGAAAATACCAAGAACAAAAATATATTAAGATAATGATAAATGAACTAAATGAGAATTTTATAAAGAGATAGAAATTATAAAATGGAAACAAACAGCGAAATTGGGGATAAAGACCACAAAAAAATGAAACAAGAGATTCCCTAGAGGGGTTCAACAGCAGATTGGAACTGGCAGGATTGTGGTTAATAACATAAATACAAGAATATTCCTCAATTACAAGGTGTTAAGAATATGGTGGTACATGGGAAAAGTACAACTAATGTAACTTACAGACTATAATTAAGAGTAATATTGTAATATTTTTGCAGCAAAGGCAAAGAAAGTACTATATCAATGCTAAAGGTAAAAAAAAGGAATATGCAATTTAGTTTTATGAGATGTAAATATGATCCAGTTTTTTGTTTTTTGTTTTTCTCATTCTCTTCATTTTCTTCATTAACAAAGAGACCGTGGTCATGTCACTTAACCAATCTATGCTCATTTATTCGTCTTTTGGAACAATGGAGAAACTGGAGTTTGTTTTTAGGAATAAATAAACGTGATTGGAGAGGATTATTTTTTTGAAGAGTTATTTATTTCTTCCCTCCCTCCCCTTCATTGTTTTGCGCTTGCTCTCTGTGTTCTTCTGTGTCAGCTTGCCTTCTCTTTAGGTGGCACTGGGAAACGATCCTGGGAGCTTCTGGAGTGGAGAGAGGCGCTCAGTCTCTTGCACCACCTCAGATCCCTGGTCTGCTGCGTCTCTTATTGTCTCTCTTCTATGTCTCTTTCTGTTGCGTCATCTTGCTGTGCCAGCTCTCTGTGCGGGCCAGCACTCTATGGGGGCCAGCTCCCCACTTGAGCCAGCTTGCCTTTCACTAGGAGGCCCCAGGAATTGAACCCTGGACCTCCTATATGGCAGACGGGAGACCAATCACTTGAGCCATATCTGCTTCCTTGGACCAGACTTTTTTTAAAGTAATACATCCATAATTTGTTAAACTGTCTTTTGTCTGTTATTTTATTTTTTGAAGTTGAAATGAAGTTTAAAAAACAAAAAAACAAAAAAACAGGAAAATAACAAGTGTGGTGAAGATGAAGTTAAATAGGAACACTCATGCATTTTACACACAAAGCAAAATGGTACAGCTGTTATGAAAAACCTTCCTCAGAAAGTCAAGTATAGGGGAGTGGATGTGGCTCAAACAGCTGAGCGCCTGCCCGCCACCCACATGGGAGGTCCTGGGTTCAGTTCCTGGTGCCTCCTAAAGACAAACAAACAATGAGCAGACACTGAGAAAAAACAACAAGCAGACAAAGGGCAAAAACAAAGAAGCAGGGAGTGGATGTGGCTCAAACAGCTGAGCACCTGCGTCCCACATGGGATGTCCTGGGTTCAGTTCCTGGTGCCTCCTAAAGAAGATGAGCAGACAACGAGCAAACACAATGAGCAAACAGACAAGAGAGCCATCTTGGGGGGGGGGATTAAAAAAAAAATGAAATAAACATTATGATAAGAAAGTTAAGTATAGAATTTCCATTTGACCTGACAATCCCATTTCTTGGTATACTTCAGAAGAACTGAAAGCAGGAACAGATATTTGTATACCAACGTTCAATGTAGCACTATTCATAATTGCCAGAAAGTGGAAGCAACCCAAATGTCCATCAACAGATGAATGGATAAACAAAATGTGTTATACAGGGAAGCGGCTGTGGCTCAATCAGTAGGGCTCCCGTTTACCATATGGGAGGCCCCAGGTTCGGTTCCCGGGGCCTCCTGGTGAAGGCAAGCCCACCCGCGCGGCGTGGTTGGCTGACCCAGCGAGCACAAGCAGCAAGGGGGGGATAAATGAATAAATAAATAAAATCTTTAAAAACAAAACAAAACAAAAAAAAAAACCCTAAAGATTAAATAAATGGAGCTAAGAAAATATATTACAAAGTTAACTTAAAAAAAAAAAAAATGTGTTATACACACCCACACACCCACAATGGAATATTATTCAGCTATAAAAAGGAATGACATTCTGATGTGTGCTACAACTGGGATGAACCCTGAGGACATCATGTTGAGTGAAATAAGCCTGTCAAGAGAGGACAAATATTGTATAATCTTATTGATATGAAATAATTTGAATAAGCAAATTCAGAGTCAGAAATTAGAATACAGGTTACCACAGGCAGTAGTGGGGGTAGGGAATAGAGAGTTGATGCTTAAAGGGTACAGAGTTTCTGTTCAGGATGATGGGGAAGTGTATTAGTTAGCCAGAGGGGTGCTAATGTAAAATACCAAAAATGGGTTGGTCTTTATAAAGGGTATTTATTTGGGGTAGAAGTTCACAGAGACCAGGCCATAAAGCGTTAAGTTTCTTCTCTCACCACAGTCCATTGCCACGTGTTAGAGCAAGACAGCTGCCGGCGTTTGCCAGGGTTCAGGCTTCTGGGTTTCCTCTCTTCCCGGGGCTGCGTTTCTCTCCGGGCTTAGCTCCTGTTTCCTCCACAAGGTCAGCTGTAGACGATCAGGTGAACGGCTTGCTTCTCTTCTCCTGGGGCCTTCTTTCAAACATCAAAACTGCTTCTCAAAAGACTGCTTCAACTGTCCCTTGCCATGCCTTTTATATTGTCCTAATCCTAACCTAATCATGCCCAGATTAACAGATCAGTTTATAAGCATGATTCAATTATATTTTTGGAATTCATAATTACATCACACTGCCACAGGAAGTTTTGGTAATAGACGGTGGTAATGGCAGCTCAACATTGTGAATGTCATCAACATAACTGAATTGTATACTCAAAAGTGGTTAAGACGGGAAATTTTATGTTGTATATATGTCACCACAATAAAAATTTTAAGAAAAACCCAAACTGTACAACTCAAAGAGTAAAAGATAATGTGAATTATAGACTTTAGTTAACATTATTATAACAGTTTCAGTTCAATTATTGTAAAAAGGTAATTCACTAATGCAAAATGTTAGTAATAGGGAAAATTGCATGTGAGAGGGGAAGTACATGGGAACTCTGTACTTCCTACATGATTTTACAGTAAATTCTCTAAAAAAAAAAAAAACAAATTAAATAATGAAATCAAAATAATGCTATGAAGTTCCAGTGAGCTCATGCAGCCTGCTGAAAATGAAAAAGGCAATTAGGGACAGTCAGGGGGTCACTAGAGACTCAGCAAGAAATGAAAAATCCCTCCCAACAAGAGAGAGTAAGCTGAAGAGAGGAAGGGGGGGGGTGGGGAGAGGAAGAAGTCTTCCTCAGACTGTTCACCATGCCATTGGTAATGTGAATGTGCACCATATAAAATCCTTTCCTAGACTTACTGAAGACTGTCGCCCAGGAAGTAGGAAACATGGGACGACTGCAGACACCAGGAGCCAAAGAAGCCTTTTACCTGATATGGCATTGTTTACAATGATATGGGGAGGCTTCCCGGTGGCCTCCCTCACTGAGCCCTTTCTCGAAGAACTATGCATCGCCTACCACCCAGCTCACCGGGTTATGGGGACACTTGTTACAAACAAGGTGGGCAAGTCAGGTTCACTCTCATGGAAGCTGGAATACCACTCTTGCGGACTGCAGGAGGAGTCAGCCTGTGCTGGGAACAGGGGTAAAGACCAAGGCAAATGTGGTCTCAGTAGGCTGTTTCTTTCTACAATAACAAATGTGCAGAGATGGTCAGATGAACAGAACGACAGAAACAGGATATAATCATGCAAAGAGAAGCAGGGAAAAAAATCTAGGTCTCCAAGAGCAAGGACTAGGGTGGCCACTTTCTGCCATCCACTCCATTAGGCAGAAAATCCAACTTGCAGAGAGTGGAACAAGCAGACACACAGAAAGAAATAAAAAGGAGATCACAAGGGTGGGACATAATCATAGTTCTTTCACTTCCCAACTTCTGGTCCTCACAATGCCTGGTGGAGCATTCTGCCCTGGAGTTTTATGTGATATTCCCACATACATCCAATAAATCCTTGTATTTCAGCATTTCTTTGGCTCCTGGTATGTTTCTTACCCAACTCTCCCTGATGGAGACACAGGGAGACCAGGCAGGAGGAGGTGAGGCCAGAACAGGGTAGCCCTGTGGGGAGGAGGGACGGCAGTCTACAGAGGACTTCTGTAAAGGAAGGCAGAATGAAGGCGGCTGTGGGTCCCTCACGTGGAAAAGGAGTGCGGCTTTACCAGTGAGACCAGGGGCCTGCAGGTCTCCAGCATCACCTCCCAGTACAGTGTCTTCTGAGCCAGGCCCACCTGGCTCTGCCCCTTCCGGGTAAAGGTCACGGCCACGTCCTGAAAGGTCACCAACACCTGGAAAGTAAGACAGAGGCAGTATCGCTGGCCTCGACCCAGTCCGATGAAATGAAGTCTGCTGCTTGACCACTGGTAACAGACTACACTGACCCAAAGCCTGGACACCCCATGTCCTGAAGGCTGAGCTCCAACGGGGAAGAGGATGCTGCTTGTGGACAGAGTGTCACAGTGCAGGAGTAAACCTACGGGGAAGCCACTGGTGAATGGCAAGAGGCAACAACAACATCACGTAACCTAAGAGGTGAAGACAGTCAGCACTCTGAGATCACAGAGGAGTAAGGGGAAATGGCGGTGATCATGATGAGACTAGGAATAGCGGCACAGCAGCCAGGCCTCCCAACCCCAACTTTGCCCCACACTGAGGAATTCATGCACCGTGTGAAAGTAACAAAGTTCCCAGCTCTGGAGCCAGACTCCTGAGTTTGAATTCAGCCTTTTGAATCCCATCCTTGCCAGCTTATGTGACCTTGGGGAAGTCACCTCTTTCTCAGGCATGAATTTCTGCACAGATACAATATTAGTTTCCACTTTACCAGGTTTTTGAGAGAATCAAAGCAAAAATGTTTATAAAGCAAATAGATAGAGTGTACTTTATATCAAACCTCCCACAGTCATGAAGTAAATGCTATCAGCATCTCCATGTCACAGCAGCCCAAGGCTTTGAGGCAGCTTTACAAAGTAGCCTGGAAAAATACATCTAATGAGCAGAGGTGGGACTTGAACAAATATTCCATGCCTTTGCTTGTCCTATTCCATCTAGCTGGAAGGTCTCCCATACCCCGCTCCATCCCAAGCCCATCTGCAGAAGCAAAACCTGCTCACCTTGCAAAGTTCACTTTAGATGTCATTTCCAGGTCTTTCCAGTTCATGGTGGGAAGAAAGATTCCGGCAGTGGATGTGGAGTGCGTGTTTCTGCTACTTAAGAGCTTTGTGGCCTAGGCAGTTAACTTAAACCTTGAGCAGTAAATTCCTTTTCTGTAATGGACTTGAATTCACTCAAAGTGCGTACGGAGCACCGTACACACTTTAACCATCTACTAAGCACCTGTTACAGGCCTCACACACCTCTAGACTTGGGGGTAGAGTGGCAAAGAGGAGCTCATGTTCCAGGGCTAGACACAGATCCCTAAGAAGGAACTGAATGAGTAAGATAACAGGCCTAAGGGTTCTGAAGACAGCAAACAGAGAAGACCATAAAAATTTGGTCGTAAATTTAGAAATGGGAACTATGGAAGGCCTTTCTCAGGAGGGAATATGGGAGAGAATCTGTAATGAAGTGATGCCGTGTGAAGTGGTCTGTAAGACTCCTACGAAAAATGCCTAAGATTACCACTAGCCCAGAGGTGCCCTTTCCTGTAAAAAGCGTCCAGAGAGTTGTTCCCTGGGCCTTGCTGTATATGGGGATACATCCAGCATAGCCCACCCCAGTCTCCTCAAAAAAGGTAAAGGAATTCTTAATGTTCCCATTGCAGACGCGGAGAAGTGGGGTCCAACGGCAGCGAAGACACTTGCTCAAGGTGACAGTCCCGTGAAAGGGTATGGCCAGACTCCAGTGTGGTCTTGAGGCCTGCAGACTCTGCAGCCCGCCTGCTTCCTCCGGATAGATCCAGGCAGAAAGCACCTGGTGAAGAGGATCAGAGAAACCACCTGTCACCCTTCCACACCGCACGCCATTGGTTGCCAGACATGGGGACCTATATCCCCTTACCTGGCCAGGATGCAGGAGCTTGGGCCGGACAAGGCCACCTGCCCCCTCCTCCCGTGAGCCGCAGACCCAACAGGGAGTAGAGAAGGTGAATAATCCCGGGAGAACACCATGCCCTATATCCAGGGGCCGGGCCATGGGATTGGGGTCCGATCCGTTAAGGTTTGGGGCACCCTCCACTCACCTGTGCCGCGTCCATCAGCGCTGCCCTGACCGAAAGACTGACGGGGGCGCTGGAGAGTATTCCAAGGGCTCAGCAGAAGCCTCTTCCAGCGCCTACGAAGACAGAGACGGGCTCACCGCTCCCCACTGTCATTCCCGGCCCCGGGGGAAGAAGCGCGGGCGACACCGCCTCAGCGGAGCGGCAGGACACGCGCGGCTCGCGGGCGGCCTCCCCACCACGGGGCACCCTCCCCACCACGGGGCACCCTCCCCACCACGGGGCGGCCTCCCCACCACGGGGCACCTTCCCCACCACGGGGCGGCCTCCCTCCCCACCACGGGGCACCCTCACCACGGGGCACCCTCACCACGGGGCGGCCTCCCCACCACGGGGCGGCCTCCCCACCACGGGGCACCCTCCCCACCACGGGGCGCCCGGAAGGCCCGCCCGGGGCGCACGCGGCCGCACAGCCTCGTGGGCGCTGCAGTCCGTGCTCTGGGCGGCGGCGGCGCCGAGGGGCGGCCCGCACCTTTCCCTGGAGGGGAAGCGCCCAGTTTTCCTGGGCTCTGTGTTACTAGAGAATTGCCGAATCCCAGGTGACGGTGGGAAGCCCCGAATTTGCAGCCGGTTGATCGGAAGTGCAGGTGCCATGAATCCAAGACGAATGCCTGAGGGCAATCGTGTGCACTGCTAAGTCGGCCTGACACAAATCGGGATGGAATTAAATCTGACTGCTGCAGTATCTGCAGTTGCTGATAGAAGTTGCGTCTTTTTAGATGTTTACTAGAAAAGTGAGGTACAATATAGGCATTTTAATATATGATTAAATGCTGGAATTTCAAATTGGGGAATTTTTTTTTTTTTTTTCCTCTTTTTTTTTTTATTATGGGTAAAAATCAAAATTCTCACAATACATACAAACATTTGTAAAATGATATATAAATATATATGCATATATGTGTATTTGCTTACAAAAATGTTATTTTATATATATATATATACATATATTTTAAGAGGTGCTTAGATTACCTAAAATATTATACGGAACCCACTCGGATTCCCATGTTGCCCACCTCCCACACCTCCCACCACATCCAACACAATTTTTAGCTCATAAGTCACGACCACTGTGTAGGATCTGAAAGAGAATTAGTGCAGACGGGGGGCATCTTAAGCAGCTCCTTTGTTCCAGACCACTAGGAACCAGAACCATACAGAATGCCTGCAACCCTGCCATTAATTAATTGTCCTATTATTAATCTCAGACTTGCCCCTGACGACACCATTTCACATACATGTCACCTTGGTGACCACGGACTATCCTGGAGCTGCAGTGGGACCAAGTAGCCAAGCATCACCAAACCACCCAGCAGTATACCAGTCCCTGACCCCCACCTCCCTCTCCCTGCTCCCACGAGACCCCAGTGTAGAACCTTGCCTGGAGTTATCTTGCTGCAATGCACACTGAATCATTGCAACTTCACAGCAAATTCAGGAGAAAATTATTTTCTCTGCATCTGTTACCAAATGAAACACTCCTCCCAGACCAAACCTTGGAAACACTGGTCTGCTTCTGTGGATTTTGCTAAGTCCACATGCCTGGGAACTGGACGTAGGGTTGGGGAAAAAAAAAGCTTATGACAAAAGTTGCTTAAAATGTGGCAGTAAAAATAATGAGGGAGAGAAGGAGATAAATGCTAAATGGGAGGGAACATAAGTTTAACTAAGGAAGGAAGGGATTGGGCATGTTTAAATTGAGTATCCAATTAGGTAGGCCTGTCCCTGATGTTGGAAGAACCTCACCTCAGAGCCTATAGTCTCCATCTCCTAAAAACACAGCCAATGGGGCCGCGGCCGCCCCAAGGGCTTCGAACCCAACACTAAGCATCGGTACGAGCACAGTCCAACAGAAAACCTCACCAAGATGAACAAAAATAATAATCAGGAGCAGAAAGGGAAATGCAACAGACCCCCTCTCTCCCCACGTGATAAAGTCAGTTTTTACACTGAGATTCCTGGCAGCCAGGGCAAAAAAAGCCCTACATATGTAATTTTTATTTGCAAAAACATAAGCTGAGCGTAGAAAACAGAGAGATGCAAGACTTTTTTTTTTTTTTAAGTCATCCTTATTTCTCTAGCCAAAGATAATGACTTTTAACAATTTGATGGTTGTAACATGACTTTTTTTTTTTTTTAAAGATTTACTTTTCCACTTTAACCCCCCCTTCCCCATTTGCTGTTTTGTGTCCATTTGCTGGGCAATCCTGTGTGTGTGTTTCCTGCCATCTCTTCTCATCCTCCTCCTCCAGTCTTCACCAGGATTTGATCCTGGAGACCTCCGATGCAGGAGAGAGGTGTTCTGCCACCTGTGCCACCTCGGTTCCTGGTTTTCAGAGCTTTCGGAGCATCTCGTCTTGTCTCTCCCCTGCGTCTCTCTCCTGTTAAGTCATCCTCTTGCTGCATGGCTCCCAGGGCCTGATTGCTCACTGGCACCCAGAGCCTGGCAGCCCATGCGCCTTCTATATATTTTTTTTTTCATTTTACCGGGGTCCTGGGGATTGAACCCAGGTCCCTCCACATGGCAGACGGATGCCCAACCATTTGAGCCACATCTGCCCCCCCGTAACATGACTTTAATGCACAATCACACATCCATGTAAGTACAAAAAATATTTTTGACAAAAACTGTAACACACTTTGCCACTGATGGTGATGACGGTGACGATGGTGATGATAGTGACTCTGATGATGACGGTAATCAGAGCGGTAGTGGAGGTGCTGATGGGGATTGTAGCAGCTTGATATTGAATTCCAAAAGAGATGTAGATTCTGTCTGTAGACTGGTCTGATCCTCTGGGTGTGATATTCTTTGTATTAGATTCAGCTGAGACATCTGATTAAATTATGTTAAGATTTGGGCTTTGATTCAACCACATCATTAGAGCATGACTCCGCGTCGAGTCCCCACCCCCTTGGTGGGCTGAAAAAACAGACTTGCACACAAAGTAGAGACACAGAGAAGAACACAGAGGAAGAGAGACGGCTCATTAGACTCGGCAGAGGCCCCAGGAAGAGAGACAAGCCTGATAGTCTACAGCTGACCTTGTGAAGAGGCCAGAGCAGCTGAGCCTGGAAAGAAACAAGCCCTGGGGAAAGAGAAGAGCCTTATCCCAGCCTACAGCTGAGATTGGAAGAAGCTGGGACCACGGAGCCTTAAGAGGAAGGAGGAAAGCTGACCCTCGCAGACATCACCCACCATCTTGCTCAACACGTATCAAATTACCTGGGGTGAGAAAGTACCTCTTATGGTACCTTGAGCTGGACTCTTTAGGGCCTTGTGTCTTGCAAGCTTCTACCCCAAATAAATACGCTTTATAAAGGCAAAAAACAAAACAAAACACCAAACAAAAACAAAACAAAACAAACAAAAAACAAAAAACAAAAACCACAGCCAAGCCTCCCAAGGCCTGGCCCCCATCTCTCTATATGTTGCAGTTAATAAAATATGGGCACCCATGCTGTCATTTTTTTCATATTACCTGTGGTTGTTGTGTCTAAGGCACCACTGAGGTTTGTTTACCATTATCATGGAAATCCAAGGCAGCAAACTGTGGGTGGTGCTAAGGAAGGGGCATCATCAGAGCTAAGCCCAGTGGGAAGTAATTACAAGCAGCTCTTCTGTTTGGCATCCCAAACTCAAGCTTGTCCCTGTGCTCTTGACTTCTTGGAATCTGCAGCAGGCAGGAATGGAGATGTAGGCAGGAGCTGAGGAAGAACTGCCATGTGATGAGTAATGCTGGGAAGAGAGTAGCACATGGCAGATCTAGAGGGTCTTCAATGGGTGCAGTCACTTGGGGAGAAGTTGAGGGACACAAGGGTTCAATTTTTATTTTTCAGAATTAAATCTTATTTTACATCAACAGAAACTGGAAAAGATTTACATTTTCCCACTACATGCTAAGACTTTTCAATGGCATAAGATATCTTAACATAAATATCGTAACATAAATGTTATCTTAACATAAATAAGACTTCCACTACAGCAAGACTTTTCAATGGCATAAGATATCTTAACATAAATAAGATGTTGCTGATTTGTATAACTGAATATAACTGTTTATATTCTTCAAAGTAAGGGACAATGCCTTTGTATATGGTTGTTTAAAATTTTTAAATCCAGACATAAACATATGGCTGAATCATTAACATTCTATATTGTATACTGCCAAATTATTTCCATGATCAATTAGCACCCCATTTACAAAGATGCAATCCCACCACTGTTTTTTTTGTTTTTGTTTTGTTTTGAGGTACCAGAGCTGGGGATTGAACCCAGGAGAGTGTATGTGGGAAGCTGTGCTCAACCACTGAGCCACATCAGCTCCCCTGAATTGGCTTTTTTGTTTGTTTGCTTGTTTCTTTTGTTTTTGTTTTTTTTCCCCAGGAGGCACTGGGAATCAAACTCGGGACCTCCCATATGGGAAGCAGGTGCTCAACTGCTTGAGCCACATCTGCTACCCACCCCCACCATTGTTTCGATCAGTTGGAATACACTAAAAAAATTAACAGTTCAAAAATACCAAGCACACATTTCAATAAAATATTAAACTATGTGGTAATTATACCACATATATTGAGTTCTGACTAACCCTTATTACCCAAAGTTTGTTTTCAAATATATATTTTTTAACAATAATCTGAAAATTTTGACTATGTAAAATAATAAAGATTGCTCTTTTTATGTTTGCACAAAAACTAATTAAAAAATCATTTGAAGGGGAGTGGGTATAGCTCAGTGGTTAAGCACCTTCTTCACATGTATGAGATCCCTGGTTCAATCCCCAGCACCTCCTCATTAAAACAAAAATCATTTGAATAAAGTCAAAATTTCAAAGAAATTCATTGGCAGATAAAAATAAAGCAAAATTTTCTGATGGATCTAATTTTTCACAGTAGTTTCAAATATGAACAAAATAAGTATACAAAGTATGCTGCAAGGATAATCATCTTAGATGAACTCTTCTTAGAAATTACATTTTAAAAAATCACATGTTAAATATTTTAAAACATACTAGAGTATGATCTAATTCTTCTTCCAGCTGATTACAGAAAATTAAAATCACAGAATTATTCCTGTTACCTGAACTAAAGATTCTAATAACTAAGTCTAAATTTGGATTACAGGGCAATTAAAACATAAGTTTTAAGTCATGTCTGATTTCATTATACATATAAATACATCATAAATACCATACGTTTGTGATTCAGAATGTCAAATTACAGCATTTATTAACACCAGATATCTATGGAGGAAAGCAATATCTAGTCTCCTATGAAGAATAAAGGAAGAAAACATTTTTCTAGAGAGGAAAAAAGAATATTAAATGGAAATAGTTAAAAAAAAAAAAAAAAAAAAAAAAAGACTGGTCTCTAAAATAAAAGGGCCTTTAATGGAGGAGAGCAATAATATTACTCTTCCACTAACACTTAAAAGCATTATTCCTAATATTAGGAATAATATAATACCATCTCATTCTTATTTTGTATTACAATTATTATGAATATACAAATACATATATAAAGTATGGCCATTGTACGATGTCAAGGCAAGTTTGGAATAAATCCATAGTCTAAGTCACAGTGTGCTTTAATTCCTTATATCTTAACTGCTCATTTGTACCTGAACAATTTTTCATTAAGCATACAAATAATTTCCAAATGATGTAATAAAAATTCTGATTGCAGTGTTTTATTAATTTACATTTGAGAAAAAGCAGCTAGTTGCTTCACCTATTTTAATACTAGTATACTCTAGGATCATATACAAATACATGTACAGAAACTTAAAAGAACATACCTTTCCCATGAGGAGATATCATTCAGTCTGTATGATTGGAACATATTTGCAAACATTCTAACACTGCGAACAAGAGGTTTCAGGATTGGGCGTATGTAAAGGCCTCTACTCTACTAGTGATGCTGGCGCACTTCTACAGAAGGCCTCAGTGGTGTCGTCGGCTGATGGTAGGACTTGATCAGTGAAGTGCTTGATAGCCACCATCTCCTGATAACATGGACTGTGCGTCAAGTTCTCATAGGTTTTAAAGGCACACTGGCTGGATTTACCAATTTTTTTAGCCTTTCAGCAGTAAGAGAACCAAACATTAGGGGAACTAATGGGATGCAATCTCCATGGCACTGGAGAATAGAAATATCTGTATTAGCACCACTGATAGGTCCCTGTGGAAACGAATCCTGAAGTGGAAGCCAGCAACTGAGTACAAGGACACCTGCCACATCTGCTTCCTTCAAATGTGTTTTTGATCTCACCTATCAAGTCTTTTATTCCCACGAGCTCTGTTACTTTTCTATTCAGGTTTCAAATTCTTCTTTGTGCTCACTCAGTGTCTTCTTGTACATTTTTTTTTTTTAAGATTTATTTTATTTATTTCTCCCAACCCCCTCTGTTGTTTGCACTTGCTGTGTTTGTTCGTTTTCCTTGCCTCCTTTTAGGAGGCACCAGGAGCCGAACCCGGGACCTCTGATGTGGGAGGGAGGTGCCCAATCGCTTGGGCCACCTCCACTCCCTACTCAGCATCTTCTTGATGTCCTTTATCTCTTTAGCTATACTGTCCTTCACTTAATTAATTTGATTTTGGAGATTTGTATGAATTTCATTGATCAGTTGTCTCAAATCCTGTGTCTCATCTGGGGCTTTGACATATTCCTTTTTCTTGGGCCATTTCTTCCATTTTCTTAATATGGCTAGTAATTTTTTGCCGATATCCAGGCATCTAATTATGAGGGTGAGTTTACTCTGTGATCTCTCTTTTTTGTAGGGATTTAGTGGGGTGGGGGGGACTGTTTTAGTGCTGTTCTTTGATTCTTGGTTTAACCTCTTCTAGGTCTTTAGGATTTTCCCTGGTAGTTGCTCTAATGTGGGTCCTGGACCCAGTAATAGGTTGGAGACCTGCGTCCAAGGGCCTTTGGGAGCAGGGCTGTAAAGGCCAGAAAAGCTTCTCTTACTTATTTACTTTTAATTCTCTCAAATGCACTTCCTTGGGTGTCCAGCAGTTAGCATGCTTCAACAGGCCTCTCAATTCAAAGCCTGGTCGATGTGTTTGCTGCAACATGGACTGGATCAATGTGATAGAGGATCATGCCTAGAGGCTAAGAGTTTTTTAATTCAAACTTTCTCAGAGACAGTTCTCCATCCTTTACTGGCAGCCCTCTCTCCTTTACTGGGTAGGAAATAATTCCACTTCCCTCTGCATCTTCAATAACCAGTCCTGGTCAGTAGGGAGCATTTGAGAGGATCTGATCTCTTTAGACCCCTGCTGGCTTCCAGGACAAAAAATGATGTGGCCCCGCCTGGCCTCAAAAGACTTTTGGGACAGAGCAGACCAAATTTTGGGGTCAAAAGATGAATCACCCTTAGGCTACATCCCTCTTCCTTACATTTCCTGGGGAGTGGATCCCTGTGGCCCCATCTGTCTGCAGCTGCGGGCCCAAGCCTGGAGAATTCAAAGCTCTTCTGCTCATTGGGTGGAGGAGGGGCACCAGCAGCAGTCTACTCATGGTCTTAATGTCAAGGTTCCTTTCCGGGGAAGCAGCTGTGGCTCAATCAGTAGGGCTCCCGTTTACCATATGGGAGACCCCGGGTTCGGTTCCCGGGGCCTCCTGGTGAAGGCAAGCCCGCCCGCACGGCGTGGTTAGCTGACCCAGCGAGCATGAGCAGCAAGGGGGGGGATAAATGAATAAATAAAATCTTAAAAAAAAAAAAAAGGTTCCTTTCCTATGCCTCTCTCTCTCTCTTGCAGAGTGTCCAGTCTTCCCCTGGTGTCCTACACCCTAGAAATTCCCCCGCCCCCAGTCCATTTCTGCCTGTCCTCTATTTTTCTGTGAGAGGAGAAAGTCCTGTCTTTCTAGTATGTCATCTTCCTGTAAGTCCTTAGTATTTCCAAAGATTCAATTTTGATGTGCCTGGAGCCTCAACTTGGTATGGCATGGGGGTGTGGGGGGCATATATATAAAATCCAGGTCTCCAGGCTCTGGTCTTGTACAGTGTCTGGGCATCCAAAAGAGGCTCTCTACTTCCTGCTCTTTCTCCTGGTCCCTTCCATCCTACAGTCATTTAATGCCAATTCTGCTAAGATGTTCACTTATCATATTTCCTCTTCAGGGTCTGTGGGACAGATTCAGCTCTTGGGGGCTTTACATCCCTCACCTGCCAAACCCCATCTTGTCTATCAATATCACTGTAGGACTGAGGCTGCTGTATCCCACATTCTCTAACTGTTGTTCCCACTGTTAGAGGTTGCCTTAGCTGTCTGGAAAACTGTGAGGTCCAGGTAGTCTAGGAGGGATGGCTGCTCCGATGACTTCAACTGCTGCAGATATTAGAGATGCAGCTTGTCAATACATCATTGCTTAGTGTCACAGGTCAGGGACAAACACTCTGGTAGAAAGTGTGCCCATGGCTACTCCTGAGGTTCTGGAAGAATGTCCTAAGACCCCAAATAGGAAGAGACCAAGACCAAAAGAACTGAACTGAAAACAAGGAATGAAATAAAAGGGTATTTGTCATACACAGGAAAAATTAAACACCAGTGCTCTTAGGAGCACTCAGGCTACTGCTTGTTGAAAATTGCTATGAGGATGTCTTGCTTGTCCTGCATTTCTCTTGCTCTTCGTGTTTTCCTCAACTCTGCAGCCTAAAGCCACCTGAGTATCTGGGCTTCCTCTTCACATTTTGTCCCTTAGCCTCCAATTCCAGGTTCTCCCAGTTGCTGTGTGTTCCTGATGTTTGTAGAACCTAATCACAGAGCCCCAGGTCCTTGTGTCCTAAACATCCAGCAAAGCCTCCCAAAACCTGGTCCCCAATTGGATTCTGTTTCTCAATGATCCAGTTGAGTAAATACACACATCTTTATTGTCAATTGTTATCACTTTATTTGTGGCTGTTATGGCCAAGACAGCACTAAGGCCTGCTTATGGTCACCATGGAAAACTCAGGCCGCAAATGTTAGGCAGTGCTTCAGAAGGGCCATTATGAGAGGCAAGTGTGGTGGCAGAGGAGTCTCTCCCCTCCCTGCAGTGATTTAAAGCAGCCCTTCTGCTTGGCTCATACTCAGGCTCATCCCTGTGCTCTGGGCTGCCTGGACTCTGCAGCCCTGGGGGAGGCAATGTGGCCCTGAGGAACACTATTTATGGCGTTTCCACACTTCTAAGTGGCATTGCAACTGTGGACAAGCCACTGTGTCTGAATCCTAAGTATATCTCTGTAAAGGGAACAGGATCTCCTGATTCTTCAGGGGACAGAGTCAGGTGGAATGGGGAGATAGAGGCAGGAGCTCAAAGGAGCCATGGGATGAGTGACTCTGAGCAAAGGTTAGGGCAGGGCAGTTCTGGGGGATCTTTAAGGTACTAAGTCACTGGGTGGGAGGAGGAGGAGGGCGACACAAGTATCCCATTGTGATGGACATGAAGTCTCACCTGCCTAGGAGGGCAAAATGCAAGGATAAAATCCTGTTTTGCTGTGCTTCATTCTGTACAGAGTCTGGGCCCACTGAGGAGATTCTTCTGCTCCTTCTAGAGGGCCCTTCCTTTATGTTGTTTAATGCTGACTCTGGTAAGGAGTCCACTATTACAGCTGACTCCTCTCCTGTGTCTCAGGCATAGTCCCAGGTATCTGGCTTGTCATCTGCCCAACTTCTGCCCTCATTGTCCGTCAGTCTCATCCCAGGGGTGTGGCTGCTCTGTCCGGCCCTCCCCTAACTCACCTGCAGCTCCATCCTCATGTGCAGGTACTCCTATAACCAACTGGAAAAATGCATGGTCTAGGTAGCTTAGGTGGGGCTGGCTGCTTCAAAAATGTAAACCACTGCGGTGATCAAGGATGTTACATGTCAATACCTCAATGTCAAGTGTCATGTATCAGGGACAGTGGAGCAATGTATTCCAGTAGTCACTCCTGAGCTTCTGGAAGAAATTATACAAAACACAAATTCAAGAGCAGGATACAAATACCAAAGATTTTGAACTGAAAGCATGGAATGAAATATATGAAAGTCATTGCCTTAGAGAAGAAAAATGGAACCCAAAGAATGAAAATAGCCCAATCTGCAAGTATTCTTCCCTTTTGATGGAAATTTCTGGGCCTTTGTCCAAGAGTGGAACACCACAATCATAAGAAATTATCCAAAGTTTCCAGTAATATATCCATGTAACAACTTTCCCAAATTAGTTATACCTGTGATAGAAAAGGCCCCACCTCTCCTAAAGTGAGATGTAGCCTTCTTAGTCATGCTGGTACTACACATCCCAGGCTTTCCCAATAATCCCCAGCAGGACCTCCCCAACAAGAGGATGTACACTCCCTCCTGGCCCATCTGAACCACATTTCCTCACTGCAGATCTTATCCATCTATACCATTTCTTATTCTTGTATTTTTTTTGGTGGGTCATATTCTTCAAACTCTCTATTTGATAATTTCACATCAAATCCCAATATAGATTGTTGGTACTTTCAAATAATCTCATGGATACAATTCTAAATGTCATTACAAATAGAAATAAAATTCAATACAAATAAGTTACCTCCAGATCTAATCTACAGATTGATCTGCATTTTTTAGTTTATTTTCTGTTGTTCCTGGGAAAGAAAAAAAAACCTGTTTTGATTATTCAACCAACCTGGAACAATCTTACAAGTCTAATCTTTCTCATTAAATACAAGGTCCAGAAGAAAATATAAACATTGAAACCATTTATGTATAAGGTTCAGGGCATATAAAACTATTAAATGTATTGTTTAGTGATTTTTTTCCTTTTTTTTTTTTTTTTTTTTAATATCCTTTTGTCTTTGTTTAGTGATTTTAAAATGTAATAAACATCTAAAGAATAGCAAGACATGATACTCAAAAATTATATGAGTATGTCTGAGGGGTAAGGAAACTCCTCAACTTGGGAGTACACAGATATAGTTGCTGCTTTATTTCTTAAAATATAGTGAACAGGGAAGAGGAAATCGTAGAGAGAACATGACTACAACTGGTCCCTCCATGACAAGGATTTTTGAATTTTTCTTTGTGGCATGTGAGAGGCCACTGCCTGGACTCCATCTAATCCCCAGGATCTTAGAAAAAAATCAAGCCCAAATTCAAACAATGAAGAAGAAAGCAAAAAGCCAAAGCCAAAAGATTATTCAAGAAAAAAGTAACCTCTCAGAGTCCAAATAATTACACCTCCTCCATCATCCTCACAAGAAAGAGTGGTTATTCCTGCAACTGATACACCCTATACCAGAAGCTGGCTAAGATCAACCTGGAGCTTCAAATTTCCCCAAATCAAAGATGCAGTGAAGCTTTGGACAAATAAAGCATGGTCTATATATATAGCTGGTGCCAGAACTGCACAGTCCGGAGTTTAGAAGTATTGAAAGATATCATTTTTCCATCCTGTATCTGCCACCAAGAATTTCACAGCTTTAAATAACAGTTCTGCATTTTGGGAAGTGAATGCAGCAAGCTCCAGGAAGCACTGAAAAACTTTCTCAGAAAATTCTTGCCCAAGTTGTGATCAAACCTGTCAACTGAGGTAAACTTACAAATGTGCCTGCTTGTGTTCTAATCACCCCTGGAGAATCCCAAGCTGCACTTCTTCCTACATTGCTACAGCCTGCTAGTCATCTTCCTTTCTCTCCCTGTCCACCACCACCACCTCCATCTCCTTCTCTACCTTCTCCAGCACCATCACTAGCACCTTTGCTGCTCAGAAAAGTGGATCACACTAAAGTACTTCAGGTTGAACCTTTAAAAAAAGACATACCCATGCAGATAACAGTTAAAGATCTACTGACTGTGAAACTAAAGATTAACACAGAGGTTTTGATGAAAAAAGGAAGCTTGTACCATCACTGAATGCAGCGAATCCTCTAGTTACCATCACTGATCTTCAATGTGTTACCCTGAAACCTAACTCCAAAGTGTTATTAACTCAAGTCACAAATGCCTTAATTACCCCTGGTAAAAGCCAGATAGATCTGCAGAGACTACTTAGAATAGTCAATGTAGAGAGAAGCTCAGGTGGAACCCCTCTTACCAATAAAGAAAATATGGAAATAGGAACTGGATTGATGCCAGAAATGACCCAAGCCTTCAAGTGTTTCAGCTGGCTCACCCAAGAAGCCCATTTTAAGAGAGGTGTATGGAGTTCACACATATTATTGTATAGTGTTTGGGTATTTTCTAGTTTGCATGACCAATAAGAGAACCAAATGGGAAAATGCAATCTCCAGAGATATCCTGGAATTATCCAATTTAAGTAGGAGAGGTTATTCACATTTAACTAGATAACCAGTTTGAACTAGATAGGTGAAGCTTTGACAGTAAGAAAACAGCGTGGTTCCTGTTTATCTTGGGTACTGCCCTGTCTAATGTTCTTCCTTTGTAATGGCTCTTCTTGGGTAACTGAAAGGAAAAGTGTTTAACCTGTGAGGTTCATCCACCCATTAAGCCCTACATATTTGATCAAGGCCCTCCAGACTTTATTTCTTTTCACTACAATTAAAAGATAATACCATGCCCGCCCAACACAACTATTTTCCCAAAGGATTTGAAGCAAAAGGCCCAATGTGACCTACCACCTTAGGTAGCTCATTATATCTGGCTCATTGAGGTCTGAAATATTCCTTATTTTCATATGTGCCATACACATTCATGCAGCTAAATATAAATTTCATGAAGAGTTCAACATGAACCTTATATTTTCTACCATGCCCCAGCAAGGATCCTGAGGTCCAGAGCAGGTTCTCTGCGAGGTCTGTTTCCCTGACCTAGCCATCCTGTGGATTCAATAACAGTAGTAATGCAACCTCCCTAGATTTTGTTCTTTCCTGCCAGTCTAGGGTTGCCAGTTTAGCAAATAAAATACATGATGCCCAATTGGATTTGAGATTCAGATGGACAGTGAATTTTTTTTAGTATAAGTATGACCCAAACATTGCAAGGGACCATATTTATACAACAAGGTTATTCACTGTCTATCTGAAGTTCATATCTAACTGGGTACCATCTATTTTATCTGGCAATCCTATCAGCCAGGCCTCTACAAAGTTGCCAAGCATTTCTGGGAGCCCCCAGTTTGCCAGTCATGCCTGCACAGCAGTGGATACTACTGTAGCTTTAGTGAGGATCTCTATCACATATATGCTAAGTATCGTGGAGGAAAGGGAACTCTTATGTGTGTGTGACTGAAGATGCAGGATTAACTTTGATGCTAGTAACCTCCTCTGCAGTTCCAAGAATAAGGATAGCAGCTCTTCATGGATGGGAAACACGGGGTTTCCGATCCTCATTGAACTTTCTAGACTCACAAGAAGTTAACTACATAGATGATATCCTTGAAATATCCCTAGGTTAGCTTGGACTAAAAACCTATTTTTAGCAATTTACATTTCCACAGATAACTATTGCTTCGGGATGTCGAATAAAGTGTTGCTGGAAAGTCACCAGGCTCTAAAGCAGACTTGGGGACAATGTTTAGCACCTAAGAAGCTATCCTGTTTATGATACCCACATTTATGCTTACAACACCCTTATGAAAGAAAATTAAACAACTAGTAAAGAGACATATACTTTTAGTAAAAGTTTTTTTTTTTTTTAAACTGTTAGCTACATTTATATTATGTAAGAATAAAGGGAATGATCATTGAGATTAAAGTCATTGAGTATTTGTAAGAGAAAAATATTTTATAGGGTACTTATAATATTCCTAAAGCACCATGCACTGTATCAGTTTAATTTAAATGATTTGAGTCTTCTCACGGGATAAAGGTTCATAGGAAAAATGCTAATTCTTATAAACATTTGCAAAACTGCCACTCTCCCAATATTAAAATGTATTCTACCTTGCTTCTTGTATTAATTTTTATGACAGATTTTATATTGTACCCATTTGAGGAATCTGTAAATGCTATGGCTTCATTAAGCTATGGTTTATGATATGCTTCTAATGGCTATTTTGAGACTGAAAGATAACCAGAGAAAATAAACAACCAAGATGCACCTAGCTAAGTTTTAAAATAATGTTTACGGGAAGCGTCTGTGGCTCATTCAGTAGGGCTCCCGTTTACCATATGGGAGGCCCCGGGTTCGGTTCCCGAGGCCTCCTGGTGAAGGCAAGCCCGCCCGCACGGCGTGGTTAGCTGACCCAGCAAGCACAAGCAGCAAGGGGGGGAGAAATGAATAAATAAATAAAATCTTTAAAAATAAATAAATAAAAAATAAATAAATAAAATAATGTTTAATTAAAAAAAAAATGTAGTGAATAAACTGGCTTCATTTTATTATTTGCCTACATAATAGCATTCTCTCATGGCACTTTCCACATCTCCCCAGGAGATCCTGAACCCAGACAGTGGGTCTGTGTCTGTTATTCAGCTGCAACACTGCTCCAAAAAAGTCTATCTCCCATGTGGGTGGGCCTAACCTGCTCCCGGCTAGGCTTGGCTCTCAGTCCAATTACTCTTAGAATAATCTGTGTACTTCCATTGGGGAGGTAGTTCTTTGAGTGGTACTTGGGTTTCTACAGTCCCATGAGTTACTCTGGCATATGAGGGATTTTACCCTCAAGCATTTCCCACATTCATTACTTTTTACAGGTGTTCTCATTGTCATGTATATGAGATTATTCTGAGGGCTAAGGATGTGATTACATTATTTTATTCCAATATACAGCAAGCTGGAAGAATGACTTTCCATATCCTTTACAGTGAAGTTTCCTTTCTTATATAGGTTGTTTGTGATTAAACTGAATTTAGATTACGCTGAACCGCTAATATATAAATTAAAAAGTAGGTTTTAGGGTAAAGAAATATGTTCTAAACTCAGATGAAATATCTTCATAAATGCATTCTTAGTCAATGTTTTTCAAGTAAAGGTACATTGTTTCAAAACACTCTCTTGGTTTCTGGTACCTTTATAACTGGTAATAAAATGCTCAGATCTGGCGCAACTCACCCTGCAGCATACCTGCTATCTACGTCTTAGATTGTGTACTGTTTTTCATTTCTTGTTTTTTAATAAACTCTTTACCCCCTCGCCTACCCTAAAAAAAAAACAAAAAAAAACACAACAACCCAGATCTCCAAAAGACAATGTAATAGAATCATCACTTACAAAACTCTGTATTTTCACATAAAATTAAAATATTTTAAAAATTCATGATAAGTGGTTTTTAAGCCTCATCTCCCATGCTAAAAGAAAACCCAAGTATAACATGTCCTATGGGAAAGAAATTGTGATCAGGAAATAACGGTAGGTAGTGAATATGACTAAAACAAGTAACTTATTTAAAATATAACTTTATGTCACAGAGAAATAGGTAAAATGGAAAGCAATCAAGAACTAGGGAACCACATAAGTGAAAGGACTGCAGATTCAGAAGGGGCAGGGTGAGCAAAAAGCTACAGGAGAACTCACTCAGGAAGACTATATAGGAGTTACAATGTGCAGAGTCTAGGTCCTCAGGCTTCAAGACTGGGTTATACTTAGAGAATTGTCATTAATTTCCATGTTTTCCATCTGTATTAGTTTTCTAATTCTGCTGAAACAAAATTACCACAAACTTAATGGCTTAAAAAAAAAAAAAAAAAACCCACAAATTTATTATCTTACAATTCCACAGGTCAGAAATCCAGTATAGGTCTCAATGGAATAAAATTGGTGTTGGCAGGCTGTGGTCCTTTCTGGAGCTTCTTGGGACAATCAGATTTCTGCTTATCTGGGATGCTGGCAGAACTCATTTGCATGTGGCTTTAGGACTGTGGTCTCTGTCTCCCTGCTGGCTGTCAGTTGGGTGCTGCCCTTAGCTCCTTAGAAGCCCCTCTCCATTCTTAGCACATAGCTCCTATATGTCACAACCAGCAATGAGGCATCAAATCCTTTTCACAATATCATACACCTGACTTTTCTCATCTTCACATCTTTCTTCCTATAGCTATGAAAGGTCTCTGCTTTTAAGGACTCATGTAATTAAATTGGGTCCACTTAGGTAATCAAGGATAATCATCTCACCACAACGTCTGTAGCCATAATCAGATCTGCAAAGTCCCTTTTAACATGTAAGGTAACATATATGAACAGGTTCTGGAAATTCGGGCATGGACATCTTTGGGGGAAATTATCTCATCATTAGCTCATATCTCATCATCTAAATCATCTAAATCAGGAATGGGTAAGGTTCTGGTTATAATCCATGTTGGGGCACAATTCCTCTCCATCTGTGTATCAGTGAAACCAGAAAACAAGTTATCTGCTCCTAAAATACAATGGTGGGAAAGACCAAAGATAAAGAGTTATATGTTGTTTCAAATGGAGGAGGAAAAAAAAAAAAAGGAAGGAAAAAAAGGAGCTTAGAATCCCATGAAAATTTGAAATCCAGCTTGGCAAACTTCATTAGAGATCAAGGCCTAGAGATAACAACCTGTGGTGCAGGTCTCTGACCACTGGGCTTACAGCTCTGCTCTCTGGGCTGGATTCTGATCTGAGTCATCCTTCCTTTTTTTCAGGAAAGGTAGCTAGTGTTTGCAGTTCAGAAGTTTTCTCAGCCAGTTTTCTGTGTGTAAAATGTTGGAGGTCCATCACCCTTTAATTTTATTCTTTCTTGGTAGGTCCAAGTCGGCAGTATATCTGCCATTATAAAAGTTTCAAGACAGGAGCCGAGGTGGCGCAGGCAGCAGAATACCTCTCTCCTACATCGGAGGTCTCCAGGATCGAATCCTGGTGAAGACTGGAGGAGGAGGATGAGAAGAGATGGCAGGAAATAGACACAGAGAATTGCCCAGCGAATGGACACAAAACAGCAAATGGGGAAGGGGGGTTTTAAAATGGATAAAGTAAATAAATAAAATCTTCAAAAAAAAAAAAAAAGTTTCAAGAACTTTGTGGATCTCTCCTCTATCTCACAAGGATTCACTGCATTAGACTAGAGGCTTGTCTACAGATTTTCCCTATTATCTATTTCTGAGGTGACTGAGAAACAATGTCTTTAAGCTTCCCAGATATTCTCTGGTTTGACTGTGGGGACCTGAAAGTCACACCCTTAATCTCTTCAAAGAGCTTTTTGTGTGACTGAACACTGACATTTTGATCCTTCTGAGGTATTAGCAAAATGTTTTACAGCCACACCCTTGGCTTTCATGACAATGAATCTCTTTTTTTTTTCTTCCACACTCACCACATTTAATCCTGCCCTAGGGTATTAACCAATGCAATTTTATAAGAGAAAAAAATGCAAGAAGTCTGTTTAAATATTATTAGCAAAGGCAGGAGAGGGAAAATATTTGTACATTATGATTTTGAACCATGGACATATTGTATATTCAAAACATAAAATTAAATTGAAACTTAAAAGTTAGCTAAAAGCAGACAGAGGGTACAGGAACATACCCTGTGTACACCAATGAAGTCAAGTTGGCATAAGAGCAAATTATATTGTTAGAGATTGAATTTCTTAATTTTAATGTCTTCTGCAATCAAGATAAGCTGAAAATTTCCCAAATCTTCAAGTTCTAGCTCCTTTCTGTTTAATAGTTCCTCCCTATATTTATAGCTTCCCATTCTCATTTCACTATAACCAGTAAGAACTCAGAGCTCACTTTCAATAGTGTTTGAAAATTTCCTCAG
This sequence comes from Tolypeutes matacus, assembly GCA_026826555.1. Lineage (NCBI taxonomy): Eukaryota > Metazoa > Chordata > Mammalia > Cingulata > Chlamyphoridae > Tolypeutes > Tolypeutes matacus. The sequence goes on from JAKSZT010054317.1 coordinate 1,316,787, forward strand.
CTAAATAGCCACATAAAAACTTGTATATGATTATTTGTAGCAGCTTTATTTTTAACAGCCAGAACTAGAAAAACAGAAGTGGGTAAATTTTGGTATACCCATACAATAGAATACTACAATAGCAATAAAGAGAATGAGTTATTCATATGTACAACATGTTGGGTTAAAGACAACAAAATAAACACTTTATGGTTTCACTTATATAAAATTCTAGAAAAGGCTAATTTATCTTTAGTGAAAGTAAATCAATGGTTAGGGATGGAGGATTAAGGACAGAGAAAGAGAAGGATTACAAGAAGGCCCTAGGTAATTTGAGACAATAGGTAACATTCTTTACCATATCTAGGGTGATAGTTTCATATGTGAATACATAAATCAATAACACTTAGCAAATTGTGCACTTTAGGAATGTACAGTTTATTGCATGTTGTCCTCAATAAAGCTTTAACAAAATGATTCCACATAAAACACTTGTATTGGAAAACCATATAGCAACTCTACCATCCCACTCCTCATGCCTTGGGAAAGGTACCTCTTCCTCTGTGCCAGGAAAAAACTGGCAAGGAAAAAAAGCCATTTCCCCTAAGTCACCAGGAACTCTTGCTAGCTATAAAAGTTACATTCCTGGTCTATACAATTTCTCCTTCCTGAGTCCCAGGGTTCCTGCCAGTGCAGCAAAGACATTAGGTAAACACCCCAAGAAGGCTACAGGAATCCAGGAAACCTTTACATTCTCGGCTCTGCCAGCAACCTTGGCCAAGAAGGGAATTTCTGTAAACCCTCACCCTGAACAGCCATAGTGACTGGAATATGTGTGTATATGCTTTGAGAATGGGCAAATTCCCTCTAGTCTCACCCATTGTTTCTGTACCAATTTTGGTTGTTTCCTGGTAAACCTGGAGACTGACAATTACCAACTGCATACCAGTTTCTGGTCATCAGGGCACAGAGCACCCTGGCAGATCCTGAGGAACAGCTTCCCCTCAGGGGTGCTGTGGAAATGGGACAGCCTCTGGAAACAAAACACCCAAATCATGCTGTTCTCCAACAAACTGGAGGTATCCACAACTGCCTCCTCCTCAAGGTGATATCTGGGCCCTCAAATAACTTTGGAATCCAGACAAGATTAGGTCCACAAAGCCTTGCTTTCTTGCCTAAGAAGCTTTTTGCCAGAAATAGAAATTAATATCAAAACTGGACTAAGAATTCTTCTCTGGCAACCTGCTGTCCCATATGAAGCACACAAAGTTGGGCAGAGCATAATTGTATTCTCAAACCAAAGAACCACCAAAATCAAAAGTGACATGAACAACAAATAAGTCCATTATCACACAAAACAGAGCAATGTGAGGCAAGCAGTTTCCAGACAGTGGCTTGGGAGACTGGAAATATCCATTACAAGTATCACTTGAAACCAAGAATGCCCATGAAGAAAGTAAACCTCTGTAAGCCACCACCAGAACACAGTTCAGGTCCTCTTGGTCAAAGATGGGTCACATCCACAATTATATCAATCAGAAGGGAGGATATGAGTACCCCAATTAAACTCTAGTTTCTCAAGATTCCCTCCAGGGATTGATGAGAGAATACAAATTTCTGCATTACCTGAGGATTTTGGGGTAATATCATTACAGCTGGTAAAGTTGACATGGTTTCAGTCACAGGTATTGCCGGTGACAACTCTGGCAAGAAACCTGAGCATGTTAGAAAGTACAACTTATTTCCTGAAAGCACATCATACTTGGCACTCATCAGTGTGGATGTTCAGATATATGAGGTTCAATATCTGACCAATGACTCCCTCTTAAAGGATAAACACAGAGTTTCTGCATGTACCCTGCTCTGTTGAACAAGAAGATAATATAACTCATTCCTGGCGCTCTTAAAGTTTTCTTACAGCGTGAATTTTCTGGTGCCTTCCAAGGTGGGAGTTTAAGCTGAAGGCTTTCCCACATTCACTGCACTCATATGGCCTTTCTCCAGTGTGCACTTTTTTGTGCCGAACAAGATGAGAGCTTCTGATAAAGTCTTTCCCACATTCACAGCACACATAAGGCCTTTCACCAGTGTGAACCCTCTGGTGTGCCATAAGATCAGAGCTTTGGCTAAAGAATTTCCCACATTCAATGCACTCATAATGCTTTGCCTCAGAGTGAATCCTCTGATGTTTAATAAGGTTGTATTTGTGGCTAAACGATTTCTCACATTTGGTGCAACTGTAAGGACTTTCTCCACTGTGGATACTCTCATGCTGAACAAGCGTAGATTTGTGTCTGAAGACTTTCCCACATTCATTGCACTTATAAGGCCTTGCTCCAGTGTGAACTCTCTGATGTACAATAAGGTTGGAGTGATGGCTAAAATATTTCCCACATTCATCACACTTATAAGGCATTTCTCCAGTGTGGATTCTCTTGTGTTGAACAAGGTTGTCTTTGCGACTGAAGGCTTTCCCACATTCACCACACTCATAAGGCCTTTCTCCAGTGTGGATTCTCTGGTGCTGAACAAGTGTGTCTTTGCGACTGAAAGTTTTGCCACATTCACTGCACTTGTAATGCATTTGTCCTTAGTGAAAGACCCTTTCCACTCTTGGGTGTTCCTGGGTGTCTTCCTCTTGTTGTGGGTGGTCTTTGGATGGAGACTACTTGAACTAGCAAGGAAGTTCTCCTAATTCCTTTTCACATAAAACGAGTTTTTCTCATGTGGAAAGTTCTTCACAAACCTTGTAATTCTTCACAAATGAGTCCCTGTCTTGTTCCCTTCTTAAGGGTTTCTCTACATTGTGCTGCTTCTGATGGTGGTGAAGGTTTGCCCTGAACCAGAATTGTCTTCCACATGCCCCACACATATAAAGTTACAGTCCATGGTATGTACCCTGGTGTTCAGCCAGGTGTAAAATATTTTTAAAGAAGGTGCTACATATGTCACAAGGGTGGATTGTCTTGGTGGGTGAATTTTCCTTGGACGTACTAACCTGTGATATGCTTTCTAAAGAAACACTCTGCTCAGAAAGTGCCTCTTCATCCTCCACTCCATGCCAACAACCTGAAAGCAGAGAAATGCTGAAGAAGTGCCTGATAACTTTGGTGGGAGGGGGCAACCCCATCACAAATGTGTTTGGCAAACCCAGGATTGAGTTCAGGGAGCTACTGTCAGGATGGAGCTAGGGTCAGGATGAAGGGAGGCTATAGAGTACTGGGTTCTTAAGGTCACAGTTTTATGAAGGCCAAAGACACAAGGATAGGGTGTAGCACGGGGAGGAGAGGCAGTGTCTTCAACTTATTTTTCTGCAAATCACCTTTTGGCAGGGACTTGGCTGCTGGTGACAGATAAGTGCTATGCATAAGTTTGTGTCCAGGCCAAGAAAAAGCAAATATCATATCGCATGTCACCTAGGTGGATGTAAATATTGGTAAACACTGCAGAAAGAGCAGCAGAGAGGATCAGTGAGTGGTAGAGCACAGAAAGGTGGAAGATAGCCCTGGATCAGAAGTCAAAATAGAAATGACAATGTGAAAAATGTACAGAATGGAGAGGAAAGATAGAAATGATGTATGGCCACTGGCACAGGACAGGTTCATAGTACTATTTGGAAGGAGCCCTGAAGTTATGCCCTCCCCTTCCAGTTCTCAGGGCTCTCCCTGCTGTTCCAGTTCTGTAACCACAGAGAATCTTAGATATAAGTCCCAGGGGAAAGACATGGCAGGTAAGTAGAAAGCACTGGCCCAGTACAACCCACAAGTCAGAGATCACAACCCCCATCAGAGATCTGGAAATACTACAGAAAGAACCTCAGAAAAATGTCTTTCAAGAATTGCCCAGTGGACCCAAGCAGTGACTATGGCTGTAATTCATAGCATGGGCAGGCCTGAGGAAATGTCAGCTAGAAGGTGTCTGAACCTGGAGCACAGAGGTACCTTGGATATGGGTAGGGAGATGCCAGGCAGGGTGGGATCCACTGGACTGACTGAAAGACTCCTGAACGTCTGGAAGAATGGAAATGGGGAGACTGGCGGCATGGAGAGCATATTTCAGGGGAGTTAGATTTTGGACATGGTGATTCTGAGATAACTCAGAATGGAGACATCACATGGGCAGCTAGAGATGTAAATCTGGAGTTCTGAGGAGGTGTTCAAGGGATGAGGGATAGCTGTACCATCTTCTAGATGTTCAGGAAAAAGTAAAGTAAACAAAAAATTTGGATGGCCCTTCAGTACTTATTTCCACACACATGGGATATAACAAGAAGTCCTTTTAATTCTATCTTTAAAATCTACACAGAATTTAATGACTACTTCCACCCCCTGCAAGCACTGCTCTGGTCCAATCACTACCATAACATGCTTAGCATCTGGAACCTGTTGCAGTAGCCTCCTCATATGCCTTTCTGCCTCCATCCTCATCACCTCCACCCCACAGTTGTTTGTGCTCCCCTGAGTAAACTTTGAGATATTTTTAAAACCCTCACTCAGATGATGCCCTTGCACTGTTCAAAACCCTCCATGCCTCCCTTACAGCGTCCTCGGAATAAAGGTACAATTCGCTCTGCTCCCCACAGATACGAGGACCCCCAATAGTCCAGCCTGAGCCACCAAGTGTTTGTTCATGCTGGCCCTTCTGCCTGTAACTCTCTCCCACATCTCATTACTCTGGCTATCAGAAACCGGGCCCCAACCGTGCACCTCACAGTCCTAAACTAGGAACCTGAACTGCACGGACGAGAGCAGGCGCTCCTCATTCGGGGCTTTAGGATTCGGAAGCGGGGTTCGGGATAGGTGAGGATCGGGTCACGCAGAACTTACCTGAGACGGGTCAGCCTGTGGACCGTTAAGTGGCCATGAGAGGCGGGCGACAAGATCGAGGATCCGGGCACCACCGTTCCCAGGCCGGCCACAGTGGGCTCACCGCTGGCGTGGAAGCCGCCACAACGAGTCACGGACAGCTTCTGTGCAGTGGAGAGAGTGCCTCTTCCCGTGCCTTCCCGTGTCACCTTCGGTCCAAACCAGCGTTCCGGAGCCTCTGCTCCCTTGTATCCAACCAACAGCAGACAAAATGGCCGCCGCGAGGAGGAGACCGGAAGTCCCGCCCAGACGTCTTCCACACGCATTGAAACATCCGTTTCCCGGGCTTTGATTGGCATAGTGCCTCCGCGCGAAGCGCAGAGATTTCTGGAGAATGTAGTTCCCAGTGTTCCATCCGCCTTGGCTAGCCTTGCCCGGCCGATTTTCCACCTAAGACGTCGTAGCACCGCGTGGGACTCTGGGAAATGTACCCCAAGGCTCAGAGGTCCGAACCGGACTTCGCTGCTTTCAAAGGCCGTGCACCTGGGTTGCGTGGAGTGTGGTCTGCACTTGTCAAAGAAATGTTTACAGACATATTCTTTCTGATTTTCCTTAAAGCTGCAAAACGAAATGGACACACCAACCCAATGTCACTCGGCCTCTACTTGTAGCTGGGAGATAACAGTTATTTATAACTGTTTTGTGTGTGTGTGTGTGGGGGGGGCGGATAGTAAATCTTTATGTCGATCTCACACTAGGCACAAAAGTTTATATGAGGTACTGCAGTATGAAGGACTCGGGAGACGATTTAACCAGACCCAGGAGAGCCAGTTAGTTTTTATGAACTCAGGGCACTCAGACCTGAACACAGGTGTGAGGCCCTGAGAAACCAAAGTACAAGGCTTTTATAGTATTCTGGATAGTTTAGGAGTTTAAAGAAAGAAATGTTCAGTTCTATAACTCTTAATTTGGTTTGGCACAGCACGCAAGCACACTTAGTACAGAAGCGAATTTTTGCAGTTAGCTGGTTTTAGCTCTTAGCGGGGAGGGGGGCGGGTAACCTGCTTTTCTGGCTTTTTGCAGGTGGGCGCCTTCAGGTGAGGCGCCAACCCATTGTTCTGTGGTTAATATGTACAGCTTAAAATTTTCCATTGTAGACCTTGAAGTTACCCATTACATTCCCCCTTTTTCTTGTTGGAGTCAGATCTCTGGCTCTTTTTCCTGGGGGGGGGGGTTATAATATGAGCGCAGGGCCATGAATCTTAAGCACTGGTGGCCCGATCAGTGCACTTATTATTGTGGCTACCCAGCAGGGGCTCCAAGAGGACAACCGTTCATACCAATTTACATTTTTGAGTCTAGCTTCTTCACGCTCCTTGAGTTTATTTCTAACGAGGGACAAGCTTTCTTTTATAATTTCTGAATGGTTGGTATAGAAGCAACACGCTTCTTTTTCCTAGCGCCATACATAACCCTCCTTGTTTTAAGAATAGCAAATTTAGTCCTCACTGGTTCTGGAGAACGACTTCTGCTAAGGAAGCAACTGAAGTTTCAAGGTAGGACACAGATTTTTTTTTAAAAGGTTTTTTAAGGTTTATCTGGCTATTAAGGGTTATGAAAAAAAAAAAATTTTCCCCCTGGGTTCAGTGCAGCAGCCCCTACTGCAGCTGATCCTCCGATGCCTAAAGTTACAAGGATGGGAACAAGGATCGCACAGCCCTTTTGTTCCTTCCGGAAGGGAGGAAATGTATTAGCCCTCCTTGTCCTGAGTAATAATAGACCTGGGGGATGATGTGCACCAGGATATAGATTACAGGGTTTGAGGCATAAATTTCTCTGCTGGGGCCAACTGGATTCATAGGTGGGGTTTTTATTACTCCTCTCTGTATAGTAAATTTTGCACTGGGGTCAAATCCTGTGACATATAATCTTAGTTCCCATGTTTTTCCCCCTGCCCAGTATGCGTTGAACCCATCTTTTACTCGAATCCATATTGGGTCCTGAGCTCCCACCCGATTGTTTAGGAAGGATATTACAGGGTCCTTTTGTGTTTATGGGGTTAGGGTTTCACAGCCCTATTGGGCACAATGGTAATGGCCAACGCCTTGGCACTCTGGAGTCCCGTCCGATGGACAGGCATATATTTGTACCTTACTTAGTCCTTTTTTTAAATTCTGACTTCCACAACCATGGTTAGGAACCCCGGCCCAGGCCCCCCCCGGCGGCTTTTGTCTGGCTGATTCTAGTTTTTCCTGAGAAGGGCACACAAATCTCCAGCTATAGGAGGTTAACCGAACAAACTCATTTGCCAGGACGTTGTTATCTCCTTGCCCCCTTCTCCACCCTTAATCTTAGCTTGTCCGATGAATTTTGATTTTCAGTGGGTTGTCGGTTCTGGCGACTGTCCACTTTTCCGCTTCGGAGTTTTCCGTGTTGGACCGGACAGGTGCAAACGGGCCGGTCCACTGAGGTTTATGTGTTCTGTCTGAAACTTTCTTACCCACACTAAATCGCCGGGGTGTCCCTGGGAGGTAGAAGGGGGTGGTTTTATTGTTTGTCTGGACCTCCCGGACAATGTGGTTTATTGACAGTCAAGTTCAGAGGCTAGTTTTAGACCTATTTTGGGTAAAATCGGGGGGGGGGGGTTCTTCCGAACAAAATTTCATATGGTGTTATACCCTGTATGTAGGGGGTGCACTGCGCTTTCAGTAAGGCAAAGGGGAGGAGATGTACCCAGTTCTCACCAGACTCTATAACCAACTTAATTAAGGTTTTTTTTTAAGGTACGGTTTATTTTATTGTATTTTTTTTTTTTTTAAGATTTATTTATTTACTTTATCCATTTTAAACGCCCCCTGCCCCATTTGCTGTCTTGTGTTCATTCGCTGGGCAATTCTCCGTGTCTGTTTCCTGTCATCTCTTCTCATCCTCCTCCTCCAGTCTTCACCAGGATTCGATCCTGGAGACCTCCGATGTAGGAGAGAGGTGTCCTGCCACCTGCGCCACCTCTGCTCCTGGCTTCTGGAGCTTTTCGGAGCATCTCGTCTTGTCTCCTGTTACGTCATCATCCTGCTGCATGGCTCTTGGGGCCTGACGGCTCAGCAGCACACAGAGCCTGGCAGCCCATGCGCCTTCGGGAGGTCCCAGGGATCGAACCCAGGTCCCTCCATATGGCAGATGGACACCCAACCATTTGAGCCACATCCGCCCCCCTGTATTTTATTTTTACCTGACCTGAACTTTGGGGCCGAAATGTACAGTGCAGTTTTTTAGTAATGTCCAGGGCCTTGGCTAAAGCATGCGTTATTTTAGCCATGAATGCTGGTCCATTGTCTGAGCCGATACTTAGAAGGAGACTGAACCGGGGTATTATAGCTGTCAAGAATTTCTTTATTACGATGAGGGCTGTCTCCCCCTTTGTGGGAGACAAAGACAGTGTCAACCATTACTAACAGGTATTGGTACCCACATTTTCCAGGTTTCACTTCGGTAAAGCCAATTTCCCAATGTCCTCCTGGTCCATGTCCTTGGAGTTGGTCTTCTGCCATCCTTTTTCCCCCTTTTGGTTTACCTGGGCACAGGCCGAGCACCGTTCCGTCGTTGTCTTGCACAAGGAGCGCAGGTTATGACAGCACAAGTCTCGTTTAATTAATTCAGCCAGTTTCCTGGCACCCACATGGGTGTTGGTGTGGGTCCGTCTACTGAGCTGCCCACTTACTGCTTCTGGTAGGTGGGGGCGCCCGTCCGGGAGCTGCAACCAGCCTGCTTCTGAGAGCTGCACTCCCAAGAGTTTTTCTCGTTCTGAATCTTTCTGCTGTCAGTGTAGACGTTGACAGTCTTTCCAGCCGCCCACCGGAGCAGGAGGGTGGCTGGGTTTAAGGCTAAGGTGACAGCAGGGGGATTCAGAAGACTGGTCTTTGCCAAGGCCCAATTATCTGGGTGAGTACTTCCTTTGCCACACCTTTTGACTCCATGACAAACAGGTGGAAGGGTTTTTTAAGTCCAGCAGACCGAGCGCGGGGGCACTTACCAGTGCAGGCTTCAATTTATTAAATGCTTCTTGCAGTTCCGTCGTCCATGTTAGCTGGGAGGCTTTTTCTGCCGTTGCTTCGTATAGGGGCTTAGCTTTCTCTGAGAAGCCAGGTATCCAGGATCTGCAATAGCCCAAGGCCTCGAGAAACTCTCTTACCTGGCGGATGATAGTTGGCATTTGAATCTGGAGGATGGTTTCGACCCTTGCTCTTGAGAGTTGGCGCTTTTCGTTTTCTAGGACGTAATCTAGGTAGGTTACAGAGGGAGAGCATAGCTGGGCTTTTGGGGCTGACACCAGATAGCCCATTTCCTGCAGGCTTTTTAGAAGTTTGAGGGTTGCTTCTTCGCAGTTAGCTGTGGTTTTAACAACTTCCCTTCAAAACCCTTCAGTTTCTGCAATTTTTTTTTTCTTCGGATGTCAGGAGCTGACTGAGAGACAAAGGCACTATTTATAGCTCGGTGGTTCTCAGGAGCTTCGGGGTCACTTGGGGTGTAAGGTTTGTAAGTGTTAGTTTCTCTAAGAAAGCAGATGGGGATTCATTCCGGCCCTGGACTGCTTCCGTTACCTTGGAAAGATTAGCTGGTTTTCTCCTGGTGGCACTGAGACCCCCTAACAGAGTCTGGCGATACCGGTCCAAAGCCTCCTTACCTTTATCCTGGTTATAGGCCCAGTCGGGGCGAGAGGAGGGGAAAACCAGCTCAATGCGCTGGGCATCTGTGGTGGGCTGGCCATTCCGACCCAAGATGGTCTTAACAGCTTCCCTACAGATTCTCTCCCTCTCCTCTGATGTGAAGAGGGCCTGCAGGAGCTGTTGGCAACTGCCCCAAGTGGGGTTGTGGGTAAAAAAGACCATTTTTAAGAGGGAAATAAGACCCTGAGTCTTTTCAGAGAACAAGGGGTTCTGATGTTTCCAGTTGAAGAGATCAGTGGAGGAAAATGGGGCATAGACCATAAATGGGAGCCCATCATCCCCTACCCCAGGGCCTGCCTGACACAAGGGCAGAAGGGGTGCCGTGCCTTCTCTTTCAGGTGCCTGATATGGCGTCCCCTTTCGAGTATGGGGAGGGCTAACCAAGGGAATTTCCTCCAAGGTGGGGAGCGGAGGATAGAGAGGAGCTGAATCGCAGGCTAAACCGCACAACCTGCGGACGGTTCCTGGTCCCCAGCACAGGGTTTTGAAGGGAGCTGAACAGTAGGCTGAACCGAACAACCTGCAAGACAAGATTTTAGGGTATCAGTTAACAGCTCAATCCACACATATTTGGTCTGGGTGGCCGGGCTCCCATAGATTACTCTTCGGACTTTGTAGGTGGTTGGTAAGTCGGTGGTCCCTTCAGAGGCCACCCGACTTCGAAGGCTGGCCGCTCCAGCTCACAGAGCGTCCGAACAGTCCCGGGGTTGACCTTGGCCCCATATCCGGCCGCTGCCTTTCTGACCTCCTGAAAATTCTTAAGAAAGCAGTTAAGGGGAGTCGTAGGACAAGAAGAAGCAGACTGACCCATAGCGACAAGTACGACGGACACAAGACAGAGACTTAGCAAGCTGGTGGCCAGAAGACAGCTCACCACACACGTAACACCTAACACACGTATGTGATCCACCCCGTGCAGACTACCCAGTGGCCGCAGGTGGTGTCTCACCGGCTGGCCTGGCTGAGGGATTTGAGCCGCGTCTGGCAACCCTGCAGCCCCCGCTGGATCCAGACTCACCAGGACAGACCAGAAGGTTCTTCAAACCGAATTGCCAAATTTGTCTTGAAGTGCTTTAGCCAGACTGAGGTTTTTCCGGGGCTAAGGAATGTCTCTCAGAGGCCTTTCCCTGGAATCCTCAGTGTGGCCAGCTCTGCTTTATCCCGCTGGGGCCTCCAAATGAAGCACGAAGGACTTGGGAGACGATTTAACCAGACCCAGGAGAGCCAGTTAGTTTTTTGTTTTGTTTTGTTTTGTTTTTCTAAAGATTTTATTTATTCATTCATTCATCCCTCGCCTGCTGCTCGCGCTCGTGGGGCCAGCCAACCACGCCGTGCAGGCGGGCCCTGCCCTCACCAGGAGGCCCCGGGAACCGAACCCGGGGCCCCCCACATGGCAAACGGGAGCCCCACTGATCGAGCCACAGCTGCCCCCCGCCAGTTAGTTTTTATGAACCTTTATTTTAACGGCCAGGCACTCAGACCTGAACACAGGTGTGAGGCCCCGAGAAACCAAAGTACAAGGCTTTTATAGTATTCTGAATAGTTTAGGAGTTTAAAGAAAGAAATGTTCAGTTCTATAACTCTTAATTTGGTTTGGCACAGCACGCAAGCACACTTAGTACAGAAGCGAATTTTTGCAGTTAGCTGGTTTTAGCTCTTAGCGGGGGGAGGGGGGAGTAACCTGCTTTTCTGGCTTTTTGCAGGTGGGCGCCTTCAGGTGAGGCGCCAACCCATTGTTCTGTGGTTAATATGTACAGCTTAAAATTTTCCATTGTAGACCTTGAAGTTATCTATTACAGTATGCCATAGACCAAAAACATACACGTGAAAGGTATAAAGTATATTGAAAATACCTTAGTGACTCAGTAGTATGCAAGGTTTATTAACCAGGATGCAGAAAGTGTAAGTATAAAAGAAGGAAGTGATAAATTAGTCCCATCAACATGAATAATACCTTCTTATCCAAAGACCCCATTAAACAAGTGAAACAGCAAGCCACAGACACAAGTCTGTATCGAGAACACATAACGAGCTCCCCCAATCTGATAAGAAAAATATCAAACCACCCAAATTCTTTAAATGGGTAAAAGACAAGAGATACTTCTGAACAAAAGATACTCACATGGCCTTTTATATAAGAAGACACATCACAGAGTCCTCAATATTATCAGTTGTCAGGGCTCTGCCTGGACAGTGTATGACATTGTCACCGCTGGGGCATATGAGCAAAGGGGGCACCTGAAACAAGATTTTAAAGTTTGGTAGCCTACAAGTCATCTACTTGCTGTGATGTGATTATTTCACCACTTATTGTAGATACGGGGACTGCATGGAGAGTTGAGATTATTCCTGAAAAGCTTTTCTGGAATACAAATTCCTGTATGTTATTAGTAAGATAATGTAGTTATTTGAGGATGACGGGGCAGCAATAGCTCTGGGAAAACAGATTTGTGACAGGAGTAAAAAGTTAAGTTTCCAGTGATGTTTGAGCATAGACACGGAAGTCTAAGAAATGAGAGAATGAATCCAAGTGCCAAGGTGGGCTGGAAACTTTCCCACACTCAGGACTTTTTCTGCCAAATGTTTTTGTTTTTTTTTTGCCTTCTGGAAAACACTGACCATTACCATCTTGGAAGGTGAAGTAAAAGGTTATTTAGAAAGACTTGTCAGAAAGGTAAATATGAACAAAGAACTTGTCCCTTCATGTTTATTCACTGCTCTAACAAATATCGGTGATTGCCTACCGGGTTTCAGTCATTCTTAGCTGTACTAGACACATCAGGACTTATTTTGCAAGGTGTGTTATATATAAAGGACATGTCCTGCATTCAATTATTTTGTTCTGTGTCCTTTATTGACTTTGTCAGGATACACTAATTTTACTGTATTCAACTTTTTTCAATAAATTACAAGGTTTGGCAGTTAGGGTGCTTTTCTTAGCACAGTAATTGACCCTTAACTTACTAGAATGGCGACACTAGCTGAAAATCACTACACCAGGATCTAGACAATCTAGACAAATTAAATGCTAAAAAGAAAAATAAAGTATGAGAAAAGGGTACAAAATGGTATGCATTTGTGCTCTGAAGGATGTGTGAGAACACACCATGTGGGTATCTTGAGAAAAGACATTCTGGAAGTAGGAAAACAAGTGTGAAACCTCTTGTCATGGGAGATTATGATGTGTTTGAGAAGGATCCATGAGGCTAGTATAGTTGGAGCACAATGGGACAAGAAACAAAAAATAAGGAATATTTTCAGCAAGGGAATGACTGTGGTAGATTGCATTGGACTCTTGTATAAGTCTGAAGCCTCATATATTAAAAATAAAGTCCTTTCATCTACATAAGTCTGTTTCTGACATTACAATTTGTTCTTGTTTCCACTGTTTTATGTTTGTTCCTGTGTCAATAAATACAATCTCATCTTTTTCTTGAAACTTAGAGTACCTGAAAATCTGGTAATTCCTTTCCAAAATTTTTTTGGTTTGACTAAGATTTACCTTTTTTCATTAAGTTTAAGATAATTGAAAAAACTCCCATTTATTTAATTCATACATTAGGTAATAATTTAAATTATTCTAAATTAATTATAAGAGATTTGAAATCATTATATTATCAAGTAATCTAATCCAAGGACGTGTACTAATTGTATATTTAATAATATTTTTTCCTATAGTTAAACATTTCTCCATTACAGGTAATGTCCAAAGAGATTATATAGATCACCATTTGGTGTGATTGAATGAACATTAAAAAAAAACACCCCGTGTTAAAAAGAGGTTGGTGCTGGAGTCACAATATATTTGCTATGGCCTCTGGCAATTTTGGAACAAAAGGAACACAATAGGGCCTGTCCTCTATCCCATCATCAGTATAGAAATAGAAATAGTCTTTCAAGTTTTAAAAAAATTTGTGAGTTACTATAACTATTATTCTTTTCATAAAAGAAATGTCTCTTAGCACAATCTTTAAGCATTTGCCTTGCAACACCAGAAGAGGGTAATGTTGTCACAGGTTAAAAAACAACAACCAGGGAAGCGGCTGTGGCTCAATCAGTAGGGCTCCCGTTTACCATATGGGAGGCCCCGGGTTCGGTTCCCGGGGCCTCCTGGTGAAGGCAAGCCTGCCTGCACGGCGTGGTTAGCTGACCCAGCACAAGCAGCAAGGGGGTGATAAATGAATAAATAAATAAATAAAATCTTTAAAAAAAAAAAAAAAAACAACAACCACATTTATGTAATCTAAGTATCTGTTAAAAAATAAAAAAAAAATATTATTATTTTTTATTGTGGGTAAAAATCAAAATTTTCACAATACAAGCCAATATTTGTAAAATGATATATAAATATATATGCATATATGTGCATTTGCTTACATAAATGTTATTTATATATATATATATTTTTAAAAGATGCTTAGATTACATAAATGTTACACAAAAATTACAGGGATTCCCATGTTCCCCACCTCCCACACCTCCCATAACATCCCACATAAACACCTTTCTTTAATGTGGCACATCACCTGCAATGGATAGACACATCCTGGGGCTTTGCCACTAAGCATGGACCATAGTTCACATCGTAGACCACACTCTCTCCCACTCAGTTCTGCATGTTATATGCTGATGTAAAATGGCCTATATCTGTCATTGTAATGTCACTCAGGATAATTCCCAAGTCCCGAAAAAGCCCCTGTATTACAACTGCTTTTCCCTTCCCTGCCCCGAAAGTGTCTAGTAGCCACTGGCTCCACTTCACTGTTATAATTTCTTCCATTGCTTGAATCACAATATGTCTACAACAGAATACCAGTAAGTCCACTCTAGTCCATAGCTCTTCCCCCAATCCTGAGGAGTTTGGGATGGTGATGTCCACTCCACCTCCAAGTGAGAGTGGGCGTATATCCCATGGATATGGTGGATGGGATTATCCTGCTGCAGCTGTAGGCTCCCTCCATTCCTTGGGATGACTGCTGTCCATCATCGTCTCCTCACCAGGTGACTTGGGTGAGTCCATTGAGCTGTGGAGTAGGAGTTGCAGCTCCACTGAGATTCCAGGTACAGCTGGCACATGGGTAGGCCAGAGGCTCCAGTCTCTGGAAGTATACCTACAAACTCCAGCATCACATATAGGTTTGAATAGAAGGGACTGATGGACTTATTTGAGTCCAACTCGTCACTCTCAGGAGCATAGATTCCAAAGTAGAGCTCACTGATAAGGCATCAATCTGGAGCTGTCCCCCCTTATCTAGGACCTGGGTGTCTCCAGAGCCCTCAGGAGTCCCTCTGTGTGGGGTGATATCCACTTTGGTGTTCTATGAGATCCTACTGAGGTGTGCGTAAGCGTTACCTCTGGGATGACCTCCTGACTGTCTTTGAAGTCTCTTAGCCACATGAACTCATTTGTCTTTACCTTTTCCTCCTTTTATTCATGGTCTTTTTCCAGTCATATTGCCAGTTGGCACTTGGTATTAATCCCTCGTTGCCAGGGAGGCTCATCCCCGGGAGTCATGTCCCACACTGGGGGGAAGGTAATGCATTCATATGCTGAGTTTGGCTTAGAGAGACCACATTTGGCAACAAGGCGGCTCTCAGGTGGCAACCCTTAGGCACCCTATAATAGTAGGCTAAGTTTCAATTACAAAAGCAAAGACTCACAAGGTTAGTCATCAATAACAAGAACCCATCAGTGGACCATTCTCTTTTGCCAGACACTGCCCCTGCACTCGGGGGACTGTTGCTACTCCCTTGGAGAATGTGGCAGAGCTCTCCTGGCTGAGAATTCAGTATTCCCTCATTTACTGAGTGAATGTCTACCCATCGTGACCATGCCCCATCCCTTGATCATTTGAACAATTTTATATATCTTTCATGTATATTCAGATGAACTTCCTCCCATGAATCCCCCATCCCAGACACCCCCACCAATGATCCTCTGCAGCCCCCATTGTAACCCTTCTGTGATCCAAACCTTCCTTGAAGATGAAGCCAATATAATAACCAAATACAATTAATAGGAAAATGAAATAATAATGATAAGCTTAAATGCAAGAGATAAAATACAGGGAAACTCAGAAAAAAAAAAAAACAACAACTAAAAATAAAATATAATTAACCAATCAGGACATTCAAAAAATGGGAAAAAACAACAAAAAATTTTATTATTTTTTTTCCCTTTTATCACTGCATTATCGGGTGTCCAGTCTGTACCGTGGCACCTTCCCCCTCTCATTCCCCAGTGTCTCCCAAATTTTCATTTAATTTTCAAAGAAGTTTTAGGTCACAGCAAAGTCACACACAGAATACTGGTGACTCTCATATACCCAACCTCCTTCCCCTTTCCTCACCCCATATTAAAACCTTTTTTTGGTGTGTGTGGATGGTAGCATTGTTATAACTGTTATACAGATAGTGAAACATAGCTACTAAACATTGTCAATGGTTTACAGTATAGTTTACAATTTAGATGGTACAGTTTAATAATTTTTTATGATATTTACCATGTCCTCTGTCCATTACTGTAAGGTAATGAAAAACATTTCCCATGACCACTAAATACCCCATTTGATCTTTTCTGTTCCTTCTTCCCCATCCCCCTGGGGCACATGACACTCCCCTGTCTTGACTCATTGGATGACAAGATTCATAGGTACATGCCCTGGGTATTATAACCTGCCCTTCCTAATCTACCCACCTGTCAACCCTGCACCACCAAACCCAGTAATATCACTACCCACCTGTCCTAGCCTTCAATATGCAACTATACTCTATCACTTTACCATAGATTATGTCCATATGGGTGATGGCTCACAGCCTACTCTTCTCTTTCTCTCCCTTGTTAACCTATCTTTCAGACAATGGTTCTCAGAGACTGCTCACTTTCCTCAATTCAAATCAGTGAAAAAAAGAAAAAAAAATAAAGAAAGCTAGAGAATAATCTAGGGACTGAATAACACAGTGAACCCAGAGGTGGATGAGAATTGTGGTTAATAGTAAAATGCAAGAATGTCCTTCTGTGAACTAAAACAGATGTAAATCACTAATGCAGGGTGGTGGGAATGTGGAGAAGCATGGGAAAAGTACAATTAACGTAACCTATGGACCATAGTTAACAGCAATACTACAATATTCTTGCATCAATGCCAAAGATGTACTGTGTTAATAAGAGGGAGTTATGGAAAAATTATGCCAAATGTATGCTATGGACCATAGTTAGTGATAATAGTCTGATGATATTATCTCATCATCTGTAATATGTTCCACAATGGTGTGGTGTGTTGGTGAAGTGTTGTTGTGTTGGAATTCTACACATGAGCATGATTGTTTTGTAAGTTCACAAATTCTGTAATAAAAATACATTTAAATAAATAAATAAACATTACAAGCTGAAAAAAACAACAACAACAAAACAAAACAAAACATCTGCAGCTTACAACCAAATAAATCTGGACAAAATAAAAATAACAAGAAAAATATTATGGAGGGAAACATAAAACCTTCTATAGTAGTCATAAAACCCTAACACCTATAAAGTTAAAAAGTAATATTTAACACAGACATCCCAACATGAAAATGGATGGAGGATTAAAACAATATATTCTACGTATTAAAAGATCTAGACTAAACAGAAACCTTGGCACATTCCTTACAAGTTTTTCCAAATAGATGTTACTTGGAATATGAAGCTTGAGAAAATATTGGAATAAGAAGGTAAATGAAGTCAGAAAAATAAAGGCAACAAAATATTGCAGTATGTTTTATTATTGAACAAATAACAAAGAAAAAATTAATATAACATATAACAAAAATTCATTATTGACAGTATAATTATTAGTTTGGTGTTATTGGTGGTGTTGCAAGTAAAAATATCTAAGCAATAATGCCAATATATTTGTTATTGAGTGGGTACAAAGAGTAATAACCATAAAAATTGCACAGTGTTTAGAACCTGAGAAGCTACTTCTAAACACCATAAATTAATAAAAGAATAGATAAGAATATCTTCAATATACAAGGTTGGAGTAATTACTCTGACAGCGTTTAAGACCCATTATAAAATTATTCTAAGGAAACACTGTGATATTAGCCCAGTGGCATAGAATTTAAATTAAAAAACAAACTGAACAGACATTCTAGTTCAGAAAGCAACACATGTATGTGTGGATCAATTTATAGCTGTGGTAGTTGCTACAGATCACTGGGAAATAGAAGCTGTTAAATATATTGTTTGTGAAATGGAATATACCATTAGTAAAATATTAATTTAGATCTTCACATCAAATCATACACAAATATTAATTTCAGGTAGATAAGGCTTAAGTGGGATAACACGTGGTGAGCCAGGCCTGTGCGGTGAGCCATGCAGCAAGATGATGAAGCAACAAAAGAAAGACACAGGGGAGAGTCAAGGCGAGATGCACCGGAGACCAGGAACTGAGGTGGCACAAATGGCAGAGTGCCTCTCTCCTACATCAGAGTTCCCTAGGATCGAATCCCAGTGAAGCTTGGAGAAGAAGGATGAGAAGAGAAGGCAAGAAACAGACACAGAAGATATCCAGTGAATGGACACAGACAGCAAGCGGCAGGGTGGGGGTAGGGGACTCATAGAACTGTACACCAAAAAATAAAAAATAAAAAAAAAGTCATTAAAAAAAGAAAAGTCATGGAAGAGGGAAATGGATGTGGCTCAAGTGATTGGGCTCCCACCTACCATATAGGAGGTCCAGGGTTCGATTCCCAGGGCCTCCTGGTGAAAGGAGAGCTGGCCTGCGTGGAGTGCTGGAGCAGCAAGATGACACAACAAAAAGAGACACAGAGGAGAGACAATAAGAGACACAGCAGACCAGGGAGCTGAGGTGGCGCAAGAGATTGAGCGTCTTTCTCCTGGAAGGTCCCAGGATCAGTTCCTGGTGCTGCCTAAAGAGAAGACAAGCAGACAGAAGAACACACAGAGAGCAGACAGCGAGCACAAAACACCGGCGGGGGGGGGGGGGGCCCCCCATAAATCTTAAAAAAAAAATGTCATGGAAGAAGTTCCATTTGTGAAGTATATGGAGCAGGATTTCTCAAACCAAACATAAACGCCATCATCATCAAGACCTAAGAATAAATTCAACTACATAAAAGAGGAACTTCACTTAATCATTAAAATATCACAAACTTATAATAAAATGCCATACAATAAAGAAGATATTTGAACACTATAATTGTTTGAGAAGTAGAATCAAGATTTAAAAGTCCTACAAAGTAATGAGAAAAAAAGTCAACTAAAAAAATGGGACAAATAAAAATCCTGTAACTTTCTTTGTAATCAGGAAAAGGCAAACTGAAACAAAACCCATCATATAGGCAAAATTCAATAAACCTGATATTGCCAAGTTTTATAATCCTGTAGAAATTATTAAAACTTAAAAAGTACTATTGGGTGTCTGGTTTGGTAAGATCATTTTGGAAAACAGTCTGGCATTATATGGTATATGTAAAAATGTTCCTTCTTGAGGGGATTGCCTGCCTCCCACATGGGAGGTCCCAGGTTCTGTTCCGCTGCCCCCTAAAAGAAAAAACCGAGCATACAATGAGCAAAAACAAACAAACAACAACAAAGAACCATTAGCGTAAACAAAGAGCAAACAGAGGAAAGAGCCGTCTTAGGGGGGCGAAA
Organism: Tolypeutes matacus; assembly: GCA_026826555.1. Lineage (NCBI taxonomy): Eukaryota > Metazoa > Chordata > Mammalia > Cingulata > Chlamyphoridae > Tolypeutes > Tolypeutes matacus. The sequence continues at coordinate 1,335,959 of JAKSZT010054317.1, forward strand.
TGTTCCTTCTTGAGAAAGTTCCTATCTTTGTATAGACAATAGACAAGTGTGGTTCATGTCCACCAGAAAACACAGCAGTTATAGCCATAGTATAAAGCCTTCAACTGGAAAACACATACATTTATGCCAAGAAATACTACAAAAAAATATAAAGAATGAAATAGATACACATGTAAAACCATGGTTAAAATCACAAGAGTTATATTGTGCAGATAAATTAATCCACATAATACCTCTTATATGATTCCATTAATATTTTCAAGGCAAATGAAACTAAACTATGCTGATCAGTGTTGCCCACATGGTAAAACAATAAAGAAAATCAAGAAAATGCTCATTTTAAACATCAGAATATTGCTTAACTTTTCAGGATTGGGAAATTACATTGGAAAGAATGCACAGGTGGTTTCTGGGGGTGCTTTGAATATTTCATTTATTGACTTTGGAAGCAGTTATACAGCTATTAACTTCAAAACTAATTTTTACACTATACCTGTAAATTTTGATCTGTTTTCTATATGTATGTAATACTTCAAAATATGGAATTTTAAAGTTATTGGGGGTAAACTAATATAAAAATGGTCCCTCCATTAAGTGGGAACCTATAAGAAAAAAATACAAAATTTAATATAGAATCAGAAGAGTTAGTCTATGTTATGAGAAGAAAGAGAAAAAATCTGATAAACTATGAAACATATGAAATAAGAAGAAATAATGCCTAGACAGACAGAAATTGCAACACATATAAATTTGTTAATTATAATAACTTAAAGACTAAAAAAACTTTACAATGGATAAAAAAGCAACGTCCAGTTATGCATTACTGTTTGAGAAAGTCTTCAAAAAAAAAAATTGAGATGTTGAAAATAACTTTGACAAAATATACAAAGTAAAATGTATATATATTATATTATATATTTTAAGTATTGTGGTCATATTACTAATTGAGGAAGTGGAAAGCTTATCAATATTTCACAAAACAATAGAGCTCCATTATCAACTTGGGTCCATAGAGGAAAAAAAAGCTCTATGATATGTTCACTTAGAATACATGTTATAAAAACATTTCAAAAAGAGACAGAGAATTGTGAGCAGAGATAAATAAAATTACTAGCTCTTGCAGATTTTAGCACATCCTCTTGGAAAATGACAACTCAAGTGAAAAAAGATAAGTAGAAACATAGATAATAATAATATAACATTCAGAAGATACATGCACATCTTGCCCATACACTTCTGAATATTTACAAAAATTTACATTCACTATGTCAAAAATGACTCCATGATGAAGATTTCTGAATTGTCTGTGGGAGTTGTACATTGATCTGCTAGAGCAGCCTTTCTTGAAAGTGGCATTCTACTAAAATAATCTGACCCTAAAGAAAATTATTTGTGTCAATATTGTCTTAGTTTTCCAAAGGAATGTAAATAACCAGTACCAGTCTAACTGCATAAAAGACAAATTACTCCATTGCCTACAATTGATTTCTTTGGAAATCATGTTTAATTCCCTAGTGAAATCCAGTTGATAGAGAGTACAGAGTGGAACTTATGCAAGGATTTAGATAAGCTAAATTTCTTGCTTGGCTGTCTTATTGACTGCTCATAAAAATCTTCTGCTCGAAAAATTGTGAACACCACAAAATAATATAGGAGAAGCCATTTCTCTAGTGTGAGCTGAAACCCCTTCCAGGTTAGGGCAAGCTACATCCGAGGAATCCCTTGGTAAGAATTGCTGCTAGGCAGGAAGGCCCCAGTGAGCAGGCTCACCTCAGATGGTTTATTTAGTCAGAAACATGTAAGGCGGCTGAGGCAATCTACCTTGGGGTAGATCCTGTATTTTCTGGCTTTGCAAGAACGAATAACGTGGAATATTGTTTGCATTGGAGATTTTCAGTTTTTGTTTTCTCTTAGGACAGCTGTTTCAAACATGAGGGTTAAGATAAACACAGTGTGTGGCAAGGAGTATGGTCTCCAAACACTGCGTGAATTAGAATCACCTGGCAACCGAGGTAAAAGTACAGACAACCACCTTTCCCCTATTTCAGTGAGTCTGAGCTTATGCATTCTTTATTAGTTCCACTGGTGATGACGATACACATAAAAAATCAAGAGCCACTGCCCTAGAATATCCAGTTTGCAAAAAATAAGCCTGAGCCTGTGTACTCTGCTAGTTCTTCAGATGAAGCTCATTGACTAAATATAACGAATACTGCAATCACAGATAAAATTTATAACAATAGTGATATAATACAAATTAAAATGGCATATGAGACATGACACAATATATTATTAATATAGCATAAATACAATAAAATATGGTATATAATAAATATAATATATATTATAAATAGCCACTAGCCCTAGGCCTGATACAAGGCATCTAAGAAAGACAAATAAGAAAATTAATCTCCTAGTTGATTTTTAAGAAATTTTTATATACTTTCAAATTTAGGGTTTTGTAATTTAATGCAGTTATAAAAATTATACAAACTCCACGCAGAGAACTCTAACATACCCCTATTCTCCCAGCTACCAAGATCTACCAATTTTAATATTTTGCCACATTTGCCATATCACTGTCTATTATCCATCCATCCATCTATCTATCTATCTATCTATCTATCTATCTATCTATCTATCTATCTATCTATCTATCTA
>JAKSZT010054317.1:1355095-1382730 GCA_026826555.1 Tolypeutes matacus
AATTTTCAGCTATTATTTCCTCAAATACTCTTTCTGCCCCTTTTCCTCTCTCTTCTCCTTCTGGAACTCCCATGACACTTATGTTCTTGTGTTTTGCGTTGTCTTTCAACTCTCTGAGCCCCTGCTCAATTTTTTTCCATTCTTTCCTCTCTTCAATTTTATCTGCTCTGTCTTCAGTATCACTTATTCTTTCTTCTATCATTTTGAGTCTGCTGTTGTATGCTTCAAATGTGTTTTTTACTTCACCTATTGTGTCTTTCATTCCCATGAACCCTGTTACTTTTCTGATCATGATTTCAAATTCTTCTTTACGCTCGTGCAATGACTTCTTGATGTCATTGATCTCTTTAACTATATTCTCTTTCATCTCATTAATTTGATTTTGGAAATGTGTGCTCATCTCACTGATTAGTTCTCTCAAATCTGCATCTCTTCTGGGGCTTTGCTGTATTCCTTTTCTTGGGCCATGTCTTCTATTTTCTTAGTATGGCCCGTAATTTTTTGCTGGTCTTTAGGCATCTGGATAGTTTGTATTTTACTTAGATGCTCTATCTCTTTCTCTTTTATTGGGTTTTAGTGGCAGGAGGCTGTGAGTTACCACCACTCTTTGATTTTTGGCTCACCCTTGATTGTTAGGATTGTTCTGCTGGTTGCTCAAAACTGGGCCCTGGACCCAGTAATTGGTTGTAGAGTCGTTTCCTAGGGCCTTGGGCAGGGAGGCTATAGAGGCCAGGAAAAGCCTCTCTTACTTATTAATTTTCTTATGTGCACTTCCTTGGTCTGCCAGGAGATGGCGCTTGTTGGCAGCTCTCAATTCAATGCCTGGTCGGAGCGTATTTGTTGTGACACAGACCAGATCACTGTGATAGATCTTCCTGTCTGGGGGCTAGGATCCCTGTGATTCAAACTTTCTGAGACAGTTCTCCAGACTTCTCCCGCAGCGCCCCCCTTTTCCCAGCTAGGAAATATTTCCACTCCCTTCTGAGTCCTCAACAATCAGTTCCTGTTAGTAGAGGAGGAGATTGGGAGGTTTGTGTATCTTTAGCCCCTTGCAGGCTCCAAGGCAAACAATGGTGCAGCCCCACCCAGCCTGGAAGGGCTCTCGGGACAGGGCAGACCAAACCTGGGAGTCCAAAGCAGGGTCAGCCCCAGGCTCTCTCTCCCCTCTCCCGTGTTGTCCTCAACAATTAGTCCAGGCTAGAAGAGAGGGAGGGTCAGATTTCTCCAGTCCTTCCTAGGCTCCCAGGGCAATCCGCCGTGTGGAAGGGTCCGTGGGGCTCCGCAGCCCAAATTTGTGGGTCAGAACCTGAGTCAGCCTAAGGCTGTGTCCCTCTCTCTCCCCTTTCCAGGAGTGGCAGATCCCTGAAGCCCCCTTTGTCGGTGGTCGCAGGCCCAGGGGCCCGAGAATTCTGAAGAGTGTGGGGGAGGGTGCCGGCAGCAGCAGAAGCTTCTACTTCCCACTCACGGTTCTGTCGTCGCGATTTCCCTCTTTTGTACCTCTCTCCTCTGGGTGGTGTGCAGCCTTCACCTGCTGTCCTAAACCCTAGGAGATCTTTTTTGGGGCTGTTTCAGCCTGTCCTCTAGCTATTTTTCTGGAGAAGAGATTCCCGTGTCTTACTAGTCCGCCATCTTCCTGGAAGTCTCCTTTAGTCTTTAAAAAGTATTTTATCCAGCCTTTTTGAAGACTGGGCTGAGTTCCAGGTATGGCTCCTCCTCAAATCCCCAGTGTCTTAACTAAGTGGTATAAGTTCCCCTTTCTTCCTCATTTGTGTGGCCCGTCACTCTCTCCAAATTCCCATTACATTCCCAGTGCTGCTCCCTCGTTTACATGATTTTGTGTAGTCACCAGTATGTTTGAAGAATTCAGACTAGAATTGGCACATGTTTAATTTCTATTACTAGGCTGTAAAATATTTTAAACAGCTCCATCGATTAACTTTGGTCCTTGCTGTCCTGTAATATTTTATTGACATGTTCTGGTTGAACATAAAATTCTCACTCCAGTCCTTGAAATTACAATCTTCTAGGAAGACGTGTATTCTGGCACAAGTGGCCCACACAGGACTTTTTGTGTTGTTTTAGTAGCAAGATTCGTTGTTGATATTCAGCTCCAGGGGTTCTTTCCTCAGCAAAGGAATATGGGAATACCCCTGACTCGGTTCACTCTCTGCCCTACCCTTATACTCCCCTTTACAGCAAAAATAAGTCACTTCCTGCTGAATCTGGAAGGCCAGTATCAGGAGTCTTGAAATCCATATTCAGGACTTGAGGGGTGCCCTCCACAGGCCTTGAGAGATTGTCTGACCACACAAACCACGAGGGCCCCAGCCCACTACTCAGCACAGAGTTCATAGCTGTGTACCATTTACATGAGGGGGGAATCTGGGCGCATTTATGGTAACTGGTCAAGTCAAGATGCAGATGGATGGTATAAATTAGAAATTCCCATGTTTTCCATGTAGTCAGTACCCATGTTGTCACATCCCTAAGCAGGAAGCCATCCCAGGAAACAGAAATGGGCAGCACCCAGGTCACTCAGGGAGCCCTACGGCGCTCGGAAGAAGGGGTCGTTATGCAGCAGTTTTGGGAGACTGCAGTGGGGCTTCCGCGTCGTTATGAGCCATGTCTTACCAGGCATGCATTCCAGGCCATCAGTCTGTGGAGAATTTCTCTTCCTTTTTACTTTAAAGCCAGATGTAAATGGGTACCTGCTGCACGACTCCATTTATAGGTGAAAAAATGGGCAAAATTACATTAGAAGACAGGGTGCTAGAAGCTCAGTTAGTGGGACCCCCATGGTGGGTTAGTAGTTGACAAGGGTCTAACAGAACTTCTGGGAATCTGATGGTGTTTGTTGATTGATCTGGGTACTTGTTGCATGGATATGTTCTTCTTAAGCATTCACTGAAATGTACACGTATGATTTGTGGAAATTTTGGAATGTTATACTTAATATTTTCCCAAAAATTCCATGCTGACTAAGCTCAAATGGTCACTCAGTAGCGTCATGCAGTGTGTAGGGAAGCATCTGGCCCCATCAGTGGTGTTGAATGCTGGAAGCTCTAGTCCTGGTGCCTGCTCGAGCTCTCCTCTCCCTCCCTCCGTCCTGGGCCGTTCCCTTCTGACCCCAGCTCAGTTTGCTCTGCGTGTGACCCATCACTTGTAACAGCAAGCAGCCTGTGCTGCGCCACAGGGAAGTCCCTGACTCTCCCTCTATCTCTCCCCAGACACCCCAACATCCTGCACCTGCACAGCTTATTTTGTGACCAGAAGTAGGTGTATCTGATTCCAGGGCCTGCTCCAAGGGGCCATCTCTGCAAAGCGTGCAGGAGAGCCTCACATCTGACGGCCAGCACCCAGACAGGTGGGAGGCCGGGGGCTTGAGTTCATGATGTGCCTTGATGGCCCAGAGGGCCACTTGCTTGTGGCTGGGACGTGGAGAAGAGAGGGAGGCCGTTCAGCTCTTTTATTTCCTTCTCAGATGGTGGAAATGTTGGCTGATGCTTTGATTTGGAAAAACAGGGAAGATGGTTTCATGGGATGGTAAACCTGAGAACCTGCTCTGGGGTTCAGAGTAGAGCTTAGATGGCCACCTACGGGCTATGCTCACGGCCTCCCTGATGCATGGACTGCACCAGCCTGTGAAAATCCAGTTAAACTAATGCCAGTCGTACGCCCAGCTCCCTCCAAGCACTCTGCGCATGGTCTTCATGGATTCTCGAGTTCTCTTTACTTCTTACTGATCCCTCATCACTGCAGTCCCTCCTGGTAGGACGTTTCTATAGTAAACTTCCCCAGAGCAAGTTACTGTGTGATTCAGACTAACATAAAATATTTGAAAATAAAAACCTGACTGACAGTTTTTATAGTATTTCAATGGAAAATGTGTGATGTATTTTTATGAGTCGATGAACACAGGCAGGAAATGAAGTAGCAAAAATGGAAATATCTGTTATGTTATTTAGTATTTGGAGGAATTTTTTCTTTGAAAAATTATTTGTACCTTTCATATGTATTATTTAGTTTTTTTAAAAAAGCCATTAGTACCTAGCTTCGGTTTTGGAAAATATTAGCAATCCAATGTGTGTTCTATTTATGTGGACTTTTCATAGATTATCAAGAGATTGTCCCACTCAAATCCTTTTGGTATTATGAGGTGGCTGAAATACTCTCTTTCTACATGTTTGAGGTTTATTCTAGACAGAGAGACAGAGGGCAGAGAACACAATATCCCATTTTGACCAGGACCCTATGAATATCTTAGACAGACACACATATTATGTCCTCCCTACACACACACACACATCAATGAATGAGAACAGATACTGAAATGCAAAACTTTTATAGACATTCATTATGAGGGGCTTTCTTAAGAAACAGCCTTGTAACAAATTGCCAATCCTGCTTATGTAGGCTAGTGAATAAGAAGTAAAAAATTATTTGCAGTGATACTATATCCTTCTGTTATAAGCTATGTTATTTTACTTATAAATTATAGTCATAAGAAATAAAAATATAATGCTGATATTTTGCATTTAATACAAAGAATATTGTAAGATGTTTTTCCACAAACTATCAAATACATATATAAAGTTATATTCAAAACTAAAATACCAAAAAATTTAAAAAGGTATTTAATGTTACTCAGGAAAGTCCTATTAAATACCCCATAACTTTAAGAATATATTATTTGATGTTTCTTTGACCATTGCTGTATTGCTGTATGACCATTGCTGTATTTATCATGGAGATTTTCTCCACTCTTAAAAACATACCTTCAAATTTGGAACATGACTTTCCATGTAACACATTCTATGGGAAAATGCCTTTCTCAGTAACAATATATAAGAGGTTTTCACTTCATATGAATTCCCTGAATTAAATGTCCAAAATGATGCTACTACATTTGGAACATTTTCTACTCCTCATTCCTGCAATTATTTCTTGTCTACAAAGATTTGTGTGACTTACTGCTGAATGCTTCTTTTCACATTCATTCTAAATGTGACTGTCTTTTATATCATTTATCTGGCATAAGAGTATTTTTAGGACCTCTTGCCTCCTGCTTGTATATCCTAATCTCCCAATGATCTGTTTTTGTGAGAATGCTTCTAATATTCACTTCATCATTTCAATTCCTCACTTGTGAGTTTTCTGATGTATGTGAAGCCCTGAATTGCAACAAAAGAATTTCCCACATTTGGAGCATTCCCATGGTTTTTCTCCTGTATGAAGTCTCTGGTGTCCACTGAGGGATGATTTCTGAGTGAAGGCTTTCCCCCATTCACTGCATTTAAAAGGGTTCTCTCCTGAATGGATTTTCTGGTATATCTGGAGGGAGGCTTTCCTCAGATAGGCTTTCTCATATTCATTGCAGTCATAGGGCCTTTCTGTTGAATGAGTTTTTTGATGTATAATGAGCTGTGATATCCCACAAAAGGTTCTTTCACAGAAACTACATCTATAGAGTCTCTCTCTGGTGTGTGCTCTCCTATTTTAATGAGGTGTGACTTGCTGCTGAAAGTCTTCCAACATTCATTGCATCCATAGGGTTTCCTTCTGTATGAGCTCTCAGATGTGCAGTGAGCTGTTGCTTCCTAGCAAAGGCTTTCCCGCATTCAATGCATTCATAAGGATTATTTCCTGTGTGAATTCACTGAAGCACAAAGAGTTGTGTCTTCATATTGAAGGCTTTCCCACAGTCACTGCATTGATAAGATTTTTTTCCTGTATGCATTCTGATGTGTACAAGGAGATATGACTTACTCCTAAAGACTTTCCCACATTCATTTCATTTATGTGGTTTCACTCCAGTATGACTTCTCTGGTGTAAAGTAAGCTGTGACTTCAACTGTAGGCTTTCCCACATTCACTGCAACTGTAGGGTTTCACTCGTGTGTGGACATCCTGATGGACAATGAGCTGTGACCTGAAAGAGAAGACTTTCCCACATTCATTACATGCATAGGGTTTTTCTCCACTATGAATTCTCTGATGAGCATTAAGGTTTGACTTGGCACTGAAGGCTCTTTCACACTTGGTGCATTCATAAGGTCTCTCGCCTGTATGAATTCTGAGATGTACAACGAGCTGTGACTTACAACAAAAAGCATTCCCACTTTTACTACATATAGTTTTTTTCTGCTACAATGAAGTCTTTGATGTTGAAGAAAATATGATTCCTCATTTCCATGAAACTTAACAGGATTCTTTCTCACATAACTTTGATAGAGCTTGAGTTTCGTGTCAAACATTTTCTGTGTGCTATACTTACAGAGTCATTTCTTGAGGAAACCCAGCTTGTGCTTAGACGAAGTTTTCCAAAAGTATTAAAGCATAGCCTCTTTCAATACTTTCAAGGTCCTCTTGATTTTTCTGGTACCATTCTCCCCAGTCTTCTGAACAGATATCCTGGAAATGCTGGTATTTATTATCCACAGCCCTTCTTGTTCCAACTTGAAGATTAAATCAGGCTTGGTGCCATGATATCCCGCTGATATTAAGTTGTTATAGTTTTCCAACATCACATCCTTATTCAGGCACTTCTGAAGAAAATACAGTAGCTGCCATTCTTCCCAAGTGAATTCCACAGATACATCCTTGACTGACAATAATCCCCAGGCTATATTTTGCACAGAAATGGAGAATAGAACAATTCTAAATAAGGGTCTCAAATTAGGCCCTACTGAGAGACACAGGAGCAGTTTTGGAAGATTCATGGTTTATTCCCTATTGGTGGAAAGGGACATTCAGGAGACTGTAGAATTAGGTGCAACACCGTGTCCACAAGGCACAGTTCAGGACCTGCAGCTGGCAGTAAAGTGTAACTGTTGAACCCGCCCAACACGAAGCTGTCCGGAGCCTGGTGGCCATTTCCCCGTTCAGATTCGTGTGCCCCGCCTGTGGGTGCAGGATATGAGGGCAACGGGTCTCCCCGAGGTCCGCTGCCAGAGAGACTCACACAGAACAGCCCTGGTGCAGTTCCCACCCACAGGGTCTCCAGGCTAAGGCATTAAGTGCGAGCACAGGGAAATGGGTCATGCACTGATGTGTCAAGGCGGCCGGGAGCCCCCGCTCCCATGTCCAGTGTTAATATCACCTTAACCCTTTGGGAAATTCTGCTCCATTAGTGGAATCTTTATCATTGGGATTCCATTGAGTCTCATTTCAACTGAACTATCACTGTTAACCAAGGTTTCCTTTCTAATGCTGCTGACCATCAACCTAATTCCCATAAATATAAAGTCCCTTCCCCTGGACAGTTACAGACTGATACATTTTGAGACAGAAACTGTTCCTTCATTACGTGGAATGATCTAGGGAACCACAATCTCCCCAGGTATGGTAAGAAAACTCCGTAGCACTCAAATCATGCATGTGGCTTTATTAGGGGCCAAGTGTAAATTATCTGTGAGCATGAGGGTAGTTGCTGGAAAGTGCCTATGAATAACAGACACTTATACGAGATGGATTAGGAGAAGGCAAAATTCACCTTTCAAAATATTCAAGGACACCTGGATTCTAGAGCAAAAAATTACCCTCACATGTACAAATACCATTGACCCAAGATGGAAAAGCTCTACTGCACAGGAGAATCCAATTAATAAATATGTAAAGAGCAATGGAGTTAGAAATCCACCACTTTTTGCTAAAACCAGTGTGTGGAAGATTGAGGCAGAACAGGATATATCCACAGTTTTTAAATATTTTCTAACTATTTCCTAATTATAAAAGGAAAATAGTAACTTTAAGTTGAGAGACCACTTAACCAAATGTCCAAAGTTAACATCAGTCATATTGGGGCACACAGAACTCCTGTGTCTCCAGATATGAATCATGGAGAAAGATATAATATCACCTTTGTGAGTTACTTGTATAAAATATGTAAACTTAGTCTAATCATTAGAAAACATCAAAAGAGCAAGCACAGGGAACTTTTGAAAAAGCAGCCTATATTCATTAAAACTGACATTAAAGGGATTCAAAGAAAGACTAAAAAACTCAATGGACTCACCCCAGACACCTGGTGGGGAGATGATGATGGACAACGGCCATCCCAGGGAATGGAGAGTCTGCAGCTACAGGCAGGATAATCCCATCCATCTTATCCATGGGCTATAAGCCACCCTCTCACTTGGAGGTAGAGTGGACATCACCATCCCAGACTGCTCAGGATTGGGGAAGAAATATGGACTAGAGGGGCTTATGTGATTCAAGCCATGGAAGAAATTACAACATTAATGTGGAGCCAGTGGCCACTGGATGCTTTGAGGGCAGGGAGAGGGAAAAGCAGTTGTAATACAGGGGCTTTTTCGGGGCCTAGGGATTATCCTGAGTGACATTACAACGACAGATATAGGCCATTTTACATCAGCATATACCATGCAGAACTGAGTGGGAGAGGGTGGGGTCTACAGTGTGAACTGTGGTCCATGCTTAGTGGCAGAGCCCCAGGATGAGAGGGAGAAAGGCAGGATGATATGGGCAGGTTTCAAGACAGCAAGGAAGCCAGCAGGAGAAATGGCTGCTGGCTGCATCCGGATGTCCTAATCTCTACGTAATTGCTGTCACGATGCTCACTGTATGGCTGCAGTATGAGATCAATGAGGGCAGTGAGGAAGTGTCTTTTAAATCATAGAATCAGAGCTTTTTCGCAGAGTAACTGGCAGTGAAGCCTCACCCATGAATTAAGAAAGTATAACTGATTTCTCTGAAGAGAATAGGAGTCTTTTACATGTCTGAACAGATTGGGAACATTTTTTTTTTCCTGTACCAGCAGAAAAGGCAGAACTGTGAGACTCGGGTGTCGCTGCTGAGGAGCATTAAAGAGCTGAAGGCTGGGAAACACGAAGCCATGACCAGAGAGGTGTTCACCAGCCACGCGCCTGGATGTGCAAGGAGAGAAACACAGGAAGTCCAAATAGAAGAGAGAAGGTAAAAGCAGACAAAGGCGCTCACCAGGACCAGGATTGTGTGTGTGGCTCGGGCCTCACGGGAAGTTTTGGGGGAGAGAGAGCTGCTGCGAGTGTACTGGACTCGCTGCTGGTGCCTGTGCAGGAAGATGACCATGGAGCCACCAGCCCGGAGCACGAGGCCCACGCAGATGACGTCAGTGGAGGAGAACAAGACTGCGTGTAGTCCACCCACAAATTTCTCTGGAATTGGGCTGGAACAGAAACCAAAATTTCTTCTTATCACACTTATATTCCTGCTGTTTAGTGGCTCGGATATTTTCAGAAGGATTATGGTGTTTAACGAGAGATGCAGGATCCAGAGAAGGAAACAGCAGAAACCAATGTACTTTGGGGATCTAACTTTGAGCTCCAACCAGGTCGACTTACTGGGACGAAGCGTAATGGCCTGGAAGCTGCTCAGGAGGCAGGTGGTGCTGAGGGAAACCCCCCTGCCCACTCGGTGAAGGTAAAAGACAAGCTTACATCCAGCATCACCCAGGAAGCACTTCAATCCAAATGCCGCTGCTGTCTGAGGGACCCCTTTGGACGAAAGCACCACGAAGTTGGCCAACACCATTTGGTTGAGAATCAAGTCTGTGGGCCTCACCTTGTGTCCAGTGAGCAGCGAGACGTTATAAAGACAAAGAAGAGAGGAATTTCCCAGGATTCCGACTCCTGTCTGAGTGAGGAAGATAATCTCCATTTCGAAGTTGTCAAAACGAATCACTTCAGAGATTTCTAGGAAATGTGGAAGTTAATTGGAATCAGAGGAATTACTAGAGGAACAAAAAGCTTGATAAAATCATGCCTGTAATTTCCCATGTTTAAAATGTCACACACTTTTCCAGTTTACATGGACACTAAGAGTATGTGCTTATGTTTGCAAAATTTATTAACTGAACTGCTATTTAAAAAAAAACTTAATACTCATCTAAAGGGGAATGTGTGATAAACAATGCAATATCCACAAAAAGTATTTCTTTAAATCATTACTATAGATGAGCAGAGTCTCCATTTCCTGAAATAGGATTATCCTCAGGATATGTTCTTATTTTTGAAAAAAAAGAAAAAGGAGGAGTAGGAGTATAAAAGCTACCATTGTAATTCTAAAATATGTGGAGGAATTTAACCTTGTTCATTTATTTGTTTATAACACTGAAGGGAAGAACCAAAAAGTTATTAAAATCATTTTCTATAGGAGCAGACAGTGACCAGGATGGAGAGGCAGGATATACTTTCAATCTCATGTTAACTTTTTTGATGTCTCAACAAATGTAAATATTTTACTAACCATAAAAGAGTATTAATCAAAAACATTTAAAAATATTAAAACAAAAGTAAAATTATACATAAAAAGATTCTGTATATTTGGTAACATGGTGACATTTGCATATATAGAGAAATTTATTTATTTGACTTTAAAATATATAATTTTGACCTATATCCTTAGTGGAATATGTCTTAAAGAAAAAAAAAACTTATAATAGCAACTCTTCTCCAATATCATATTATTAGTTAAAATAATGACATTGATATTTTGAAAGAAAGAAAGAATTATATCAGTGCAGATGGGATCACAGTTTTCATGACAAGAGAAAATGAATGCAAATATAAAATCAAAGAAATAAACACTCTACAATTCCAAATTTCTTTGGAATGTAAACTATTAACTCATGAGGTCAACACACGCATTTTCTACAGTGTTCTGCTGAAAATGTCTAGATAATATTTCTACCTCATTAGTAATAAACATAGGGCACAGACTATGCTCTTTAAAGACATTTTCTCACTGAACAAATATATCCTATAAAATGGATGATGTCATGTCTGGGCAGCAAATATTCTAGTTCACTGTGGAATAGTATTAAACAAGAAAGCAGGTATGCAGCTAAGGCTGCTGCAGTCATCTTAGTGGGCAAAGGGTTAAAATGGAACAGGATCCCACTTCACTAATGATGATACAAATTAAGCATAAAATGGAAGTTAACTGAAAAGGAATGAATTCTGTCAAATGAGTTATAAAGTCAATATATGGCTCATGAAATAAAACAGGCATTTATTTATATTTTAGGAGGATTACGGACCAAACTCATTATTTTGAAAGTTGCTAAAGAGAAGGAGGACATCAATCACTATCCTTCCCTTGATATACAGACTACAATTTAGGGTAAACATATAGAAGAATAGGAAACCTTCTTCATTAGAGAGGACTTATTGGTAATAAATTCAGAAGCCTGAACCCTGGGGAGACACCAGCAGCCATCTTGCCCCTACATGTGGCAATAGACTGGTGAGTGTAGTAACTTAACACTGTTTGGCCTGGTACTTGTAAGCATCTACCCCAAATAAATAACCTTTATAAAAGCCAACAAATTTCTGGTATTTTCTATCAGCACACCATTGGCTGACTAATACACATATATTCAACATTAACATTCCCATCTCAACAACTGCCAAGCACAGCATCCAGTGGGATCACTTATGAAGATATCCTAACCACCTTCCATTACCAAAATTTCCCCATCTTCCCAAATTGAAACCCCACCCACTCTTCATTAACTCCCCATGCCTCCTGTCCCAACCCCACCACACCCTCTGTGCCTGTATTCTAATTTCTCTTCCTGTGAGTTTGCATATTATCCAATAGTTTATTTGTAGTTGCCATGGGGCTTAAATTTAGCATCCTAAATTTGTAATACTCTCATTTGATTAGATACCAGTGTAACTAAAGTAGGATACACAAATTTGTTCCTATACCTCTCTGCTCCCCCACCTTTATGTAGTCTTTGTCACAAATTGCATGTTTATACATTATGAGTCAAAAACCACTGATTCATCATTACATTATATGCATTTCCCTTTTAGATCCTGTAGGAAGTAAAAAGTGTAGTCACACCAAAAATACAACAGCATTGGCATTTATATTCATACACGTTGTTACCCTGCTGAAGATCCTTATTTCTTCATGTGCTTCCTCTGTTGTCTAGTGTCCTTTCCTTTCAACCTGCAGAACTCTCTTTAGTCTCTCTTGTAGGGCTGGTCTAGTGGTGACAGACTCCTCCAGCTCTTATTTATCTGAGATTATCTTAATCTGTTCCTCATTTGTGAAAGACAGTTTTACCAGCTATAGAATTCTTGGCTGGCAATTGTTTGCTTTCAACTCTTTGTTTTTTTTCCACTTCACTGGAATCTTTTATTTGAGTTTAAGAAATATTGTATGCAACAATCTATTTGTATGGTAGGCAACTTTACAAAACCTTCACAAACACTAAAATTAGCTCAGAATTGTTTTCCCTGAGAAAGGAAAATTAATTATTTTGTCTTTTATAATAAAGCAGAGTTGGAAAAGAAATTCCAGGAAGGTGAGGTGAGTTTTTTTTTTTACTATCACAAATCAATATCGGTAATTTGTCATAAATGTTTGTCAGATACGTGAAATTTCTTTCAATATTTTCATATATATGATGTATGATATCAGGGAAATTCCAGTTGCTTTCTCTAGTGATTTTTCTTGATGAACATCAAATTTAACATGTTGAAGATCACTTTTTAGGTACCTTCAGCATGCCATCTAGAAGCTCTTCCACGTGCAAAACCCTGCAGTTCAAACTCCACACAAATCTCAGCCAATCTCCCCTTTCTGGGACAGAAAGGGAAGGGAAAACTAATATCTTGAATCACTGATATTTAAGAACTTATCTGATAATGCAGCCTAACGTCACATCTGCAACTTAATAATGATTTTGATATAAGAATATACAGATCCTTATACAGATATAAGGGATATACAAATTCCTTTCCTATTTTAATTAAATAATGTTTGTCTTGCCATGGTAAGGGAGTTTTGTGCTAGAATAATGTGCATTCCCAAAATTCAGTCCCTTTTTCACACTTGACAGTATTTCTCATTTACACTAAACCTAGGATTCTCCAGAAAACAGGTCTCATTTACATTAAATCTAGGATTCTCCAGGAAACAGGATTCTTTGTGACCCAGGATTGGTCCAATAATCTACCTGACCACCTTGATGCAAAGCCTACAGCATGATGCTGTGCAGGGACAGAGAACACAGGAAAATCCTACACCAGCTACTGGATGCTTCAGTGGGGTTGTGCCCACACCTGAAATATGTCGTCCTGCTGCCATGGTGCCACTATAATGAGAAACAGACATTCGATCTTATTGAGGCTCCCTTGTATGTGACATATTGCTTCTCTCTTGTGGCTTTCAGAGTGCTCTATCTTTGGCACTCAACACTTCGGTTATAAAATGATGCGGTGTGGGTCTATTTCAGATTATTCTATTTGGACTCCAATTCATTGTGTTCTCTGAACATCCTGGATGTATATATTCATGTCTTTCATCAAATTGTGGACGTTTTCAGACATTATTTCTTTGAATATTTTCTCTGCTCCTTCTCTTTCTTCTCCTATTCTTCTCTTCCTTCTTCTTCTGGAATTCCCACAATGCATATATAGGTACACTTGATGCGGTCCCACAGGTTCCTCAGGCTCTGTTTCCATATTCTTTGGACTTTTTGCTCTTCAGACTGGATGATTTCAGTTGTTTTATCTTAAAGATTCTTTCTTCTGCCAGCTCTAATTTGCTGTTGAACTCCTCTTGGGAATTTTTAATTTCTGTTGTTTACTGTGGTTTTCAGCTCTGTTTGGTTCCTTTTCATAATTCCCATCCCTCTATTGATATTCTGTTTGTGTTCATCTACCGTCATCCTGATTTCCTTTAGTTCTCAGTCCTTGTTTTCCTTTAGCCCTTTAAGCATATTTTGGACCAAGTTTAAAAAGTCTTTGTCTGGTATGTCCCAGGTCTGGTCCTCCTCATTGTTGGTTTCCAAGGCTTTAATCTTCCCCTTTGCCTGAGCCATCATTTCCTGTTTCTTTGTATGTTTTTTATTCTTTTATTGAAACTTGGTCATATTGATATTTTAATGTGTGCAATTTAGACTCTGAGGCATCTGTTCCATAAGTTTGTGTCCAGCTAGTGTTATGACAGAGCTTTCCTTGAATGCTGAGGGGAAGGAAGGAAGGGAGGGAGGAAGGGAGGGAGGGAGGGAGGAAGGGAGAGAGAGAAAGAGGGAGGGAAGAAGGAAGGAAGGAAGGAAAGAGAGAAGAGAAAGGAAAAGAGAAGAAAAAGGGGGAAAAAAAACTTTGCCAAGTGCTCCTTCAGAGTTTATCCATAACTATGCATTAGTGTTATTTTCATAAGAATGCCCTCTCATCCCTAGGCACCAGTTTCCTTACAGTCCCAGGCACTTCACTATATATCTTATAGCCAGAAATCCCCAGGCAGCATGACTTGGCTGCTCTTCCACAGCTTTCAGTAGATGAGCTCTCTGAGCTGCCTTCATCACTCAAGGCCACCACCAGTCAGTGCAGTAGGGTTACTCTGCTGCCCCTGAAACAGGGACCAGGGATCAGCACTGGGCGTGCAGGCTGGCTCTGCACCATGACAGTGAGGAGTGGGGCAGGGGCCCAGCCTGGGTACGATGAGATTCTACTGCTCTTTAGCAGCCTTATTTGATTTGGCACTGGCCCTGTTAAATGCAGTTACTACAGCACCTTCTGGAACTTTGAGAAGGGTGTTTCTGTAAGTTCTTGACCAAAGTTTTTTTTTTGGGGGGAGGGCGGGGGGCGGGTAGCAAAGCCCTGCAGCCTCTCACTTCACCATCTTGATAGGGGTGGGTTCCACCCTGTTCAATTTTAGCATCAACAAGAGAGACACACTGACATCTGCCCAAGTTCTCAGCAGTGTGTGTGAAGTATTGTGGACAAAGAATCAATATGGATTTGATCAAAGCCCCTGGGTCTAATGATAAATTTATTGGAGGCAAGGAAGACCATATTAAATGACATCATTGGGATGGAACGTGAGAAATTATACCAGACTAATGACCTAGCTATATCATCAGATAAATGACAAATATAGGACAAAATGATAGGGAAAACCTTTATATTTAAAAAGAATTAAGTGTGGAAATGGAAAGAGTTGATGGTAACATATTATACTGAGTAGAACTAATGCAGCTGGTTATAAATGGGATTGTGGCTGAGAAGGGTAGTCCAGGGATGTAAATGTCAATTGAAAGAAGGCTAGAGAATAATCTAGGGACGGAATAACATAGTGAACCCAGAGGCGGACGAGAATTATGGTTAATAGTACAAATACAGGGAAGCGGATGTGGCTCAATCGATAGGGCTCCCGTTTACCATATGGGAGGCCCCGGGTTTGATTCCCGGGGCCTCCTGGTGAAGGCAAGCCAACCCGTGCGGCATGGTGAGCTGACGCAGCAAGATGACGCAACAAAGGGAGACAAGTAGACACAGAAAAACGCACAGCAAATGGACACAGCGAGCACAAGCAGCAAGAGGGGGATAAATAAATAAATAAATAAAATCTTTAAAAAAATAGTACAAATACAAGAATGTCCTTCTGTGAACTAGAACAGATGTACATCACTATTGCAGAGTGGTGGCAATGTGGAGAAGCATGGGAGACATACAATGAACGTGACCTATGGAGGATACTTAACAGCAATACTGTAATAATCTTGCATCAATATCAAAGTTGTACTGTGTTAATAATAGGAGGGGTATTGAAAAATATACCAAATGTGTGCTCTAAACCATAGTTAGTGGTAATAGTCTGGTGATATTACCTTATAATCTCTAACAAATGTTCCACAACACTGTAGGGTGTTGGTGGAGGGGTGTTGTATGGGAATTCCACACATGTGCATGATTGTTTGGTAAGTTCATAGCTTCTGTAATGAAAATATATTTTAAAAAAGAATTAAGAGGGCAACGGATGTGGCTCAAGTGGTTGAGTGCCAGCTTCCCACATACGAGGTCCCAGGTTCATTCCCTGGGCCCCAGTACCTCAAAAAATAAAATAAAATAAAATAATAAAATAAAATGAGTTAAGATGTATAATGGGAGTATATTTTTATGATTTAAAGAAATAAATTATGAAAAATATTTTTGAACAATTGGGAAAATTGAAACCTGAGTATATATTTGAGTTACTATTATTTTCTAAGTATGAAAATACTATTGTATTTATCAGAATGAAAGAAACATACTTTATAGACCTATTTGAAAAATTTGTGGATGAAATATATCTAGCATACCCAGTTCAATAACTAAGGGCCTACTTATAAATTATAGTTAGATTAAATGAAGAAATACATTTAAATAATAAAAGCTGGTAAGTTTATATCTTTAAGAAATCTTATATAATGAAATATTAGAACTAACAACATAAGTAAGGTATCTGTAACTGATAAAGTGAAAGAAAAAGAAAAGAAATCCTGTACAAAGGCTTTCTCCTATTTAAATTTAAAGGAAGTCTCTTACAGAAATATTAGTAAAAATTTGAAACAAATTAAAATTTACAATGTGATGCAGGTATGGAAAGAATGCTAAAAACTTACCAAAAATCATAAAAATCAGTTCTAAATAAAAGTAGAGACAAAATGTGTTTGATGAGGGATTTTAAAAACTATGCACAAAGGTAATTTATGTTATGTAAATTCATTCAAAATGCAAATGTTTCTGAACTTATTAATAACAATTTGTAAAAAATCAAAAGAAAATAAAAAAATAAGTTTATTGAGGGTTGTTAGCATATATATTCAAATATATTGCTTTGGTAAATAAAACAATAATTGGGTTAAGGGTAATGAGAAAAGAGTCTGGAAAGCAGACCTTATTTACTTGTAATTACTTGTGCATATTGAATACATAGGAGTATTAGTAGAGAAAATAATTTACTTTCGCTACTAACATATAAGAGTATAATACTGTATTATATATTAGTAGACAAAATAGATCATTCAATAAAGTACAAAATATTAATTTCAAATGGAGATTAAAATACCCAATATATACCTCATACCAAAGGCAAAAAAGTCTAATCAAACCTATAAATTAAAACAATTGAATATTCTGGATTAAAGAAATAATAGTTTTTTAAATTAAATTGTGATGTGCAAGTCATTACAAAGAAAGGCCCTAAACAAAAGCTAAAAAAAATATTTGTGATTCATTTTTCCTTATAAAATATAAGTAAAATAAAATAAAACTGAAATAAATATTTAAAATAATCTCAAAAAATTATTAAAAATGTGTAACATAAAAAGAAACTACTAGTTTCATTAGGTATACAAATCAAGCTGATATAATCCTTTAAAAAATTGGACAAAGTTTATATACAGGTAATTTTTGAGAAAACTGTAATAAACACACACTCATATTTTTTCAATACATTATATTAATTTGTTAAACTATCACTGTGATTTCAAAATTTAACATTTAGTCTCCCAGAGCTATTTAAAGTGGACTGAGAATTTTAAAATATTTTAAAACCTTCTGATTTTAGAATATTTACAAATTTCTACATTTATTTCTTAATCACTTACCGTTTCATCAGCCACATTTAACTAGACTAGGGTTTTTTAAAAACCCAAAAATTTTTAAGTGTTATATGAGAGAAGTTATGGGTTTACAGAATAATTATGCAGAAAATGCAAGATTCCCATACACCAACCCACCACGGACACCTTGCATTAGTGTGGAACATTTGTTTCAACTGATGATAGCACTTATTTTATAATTGTACATTTTTTAAAAAGAGTAGTTACTTTTGTTACAATTGATGAACTATAATTAAAATAGTATTAACTATTGTCCATTGTTTACATTAGGTGTATTTTTCCCCCATATACCACCCTATTATTAACACCTTGTATTAGTGTTGTACAGTTGTTATAATTCATGAAAGAACATTTTACAGGTGTACTATTAATTATATAGTCATTTGTTTACAATAAAGTACATTTTGTGATACAGACTTATGTTTTATCTTTAATGTTTATTCTAATAATATATATAATCTGAAGTTTTCCCTTTTGACCACATTAAGAACCTAAAATTTGGAAATTTTCCAGTGCACTCAAAGGAGAATTAATTGAATAAAGGAGCTTTTCTTTTTGTATGTCTCAGTTGTTTATATTATATTAAATAAATAATTTTTTAAGGTAAAACTTGCATTAAATTTTCATGCAGAACAACGCTTGATGAACCCAAAACTTAACTATGGGAACAGAAGTTCTGGCATGTGGAGTAACATATTCTAATAGCATTGATGGTTTTGCATTTCATGGTCATAATACAAATTGGTTTAAAGAGGGTCTGAAAATTTTAAATCAGCTGTTAGGGCAAGTAGTGAGTGGTTAGTAAAGGAGATTGTGTGGTACATTTGAAAATTATTCAAAGTATTTCCAGGAAAATCTACCATTTGTTAAGAGTTCTCTCTGTCTCAGTTACAGAGTAAGTAATTCCAAGGTAGAAAATTTGCTGTAACATCATACAGGTACATATTTGTTTTTTAAAATCCCCAGTAAATACAATGATTTATATAGCACTCTAGGGGGAAAAAATAGGAAATTGCTAGTGCAATAAACATGCAAAATATTATTAAAGCACAATTAGAGAATTGTGAAAAGGAAAGAAATAGAAAAACTTTGATAAACTTTATGAAATAAATTTAAGTCACCTACAAAGAGACCAAGTGACTTTGGGTGTGAAACCACAAAAGTGGCATTAATTAGAGAGACACAAGCAGATCCTGGAAGCCCTAAGCTTGTTCTCATTTCTGAAAGCTTTGCCCCAGACAGAATACCCAAACATTTCCCCTGATTGCAGATTCTAGGGGAGGCAAATAGAGTTTAGCTGAGAAACTCCTGCTCTCCATGAAAGGACAGGAAGACATTCATCCAAGAGTGTGTGGTCAGAACGTGGGTTTTAGCCCAAGCCGTCTTATGCTTCTAGATGGTACCCTAGAAATCTGAACGGATTCAGAATTATCTGAGATTGCTTTAGGACTGGAGGGAACAGAGTACTGATGATGACTAAGATCGTGTGCCTCTAAACATGCTTTCTTATCAGGGTAACAATATTCTGGAAGTCGCTGATTATCTTGCTATTAGTAACCTCAATCTTTCACTCTTTTTTCTCAAGTAAGTCTTTCCTTTCACTAAACAGGAAAGGAAGTTTTACCCCATGCCCTGATCACAGAAATTTAAGTAAAATACTCCTACCAATTCAATTTGTAAGTCAAGCTCTGAGAAGACAAAAATTTAAAAATTTTAAAAAGGCGTACACCAACAATTGCTGCAAAGACACCAAATATCCACTCCAAGAAGCAGCTAGAATACTCTGTCTGGTTGCTCGCCACTCCATGTGGCGTGTCGCTGTCAGGGTGGACAGCAGCGAGGGAGAGCCGTCCAGGCGGGTTCTAGGAGGGAGCGTGGGGCGGGACGCCAGGCAGCGCTAAGGCGGGGAGACGAGCGTGGCCCCAAGGGCCTGGCTCCCCAGAGTGAGTGCTTCACCTCTCTCTGCCAGCACTTGTTTTCCAGCCCCAACAAGCCAAATTGTTTTCCCATATATTTCTTACTGAATTGTCTGAGATGCAGTTTAAATTTCCAAAGAGTGTGGCTTATCTGGGAATAGTGTACACTTACCAAACCGACACTTGATGCCAAGGCTGTGGCCTCAGGAGCAGCGTCTGAGTTTCCTGTGGGCGTCTGAAGCCTGAGATAAAGCCTCTGGACTCCGTGATCTCATCTCCTTGCTGGAAAGTGATGATCATTTCACCTGTAATTACAATGACAGTGTCTGCATGGGGACTTGAAATTATCCTTGGAAAACATCTGCAGAGTGAGGAACTGACAGAAAGTTATTAAGTTTGAGTAGTAAAGTCATCCTTTGAGAATGACATAAATATCTGGAAAAGAAAATCTTGGCATCAGGACACAATTAGACCACAAAGCCCTGCAGTCTTTCCCAGGAGGCCTTGGGCAGCAATGTAATTTAGGCCCAAACTGGAGAGAAACCTCTTTTCTGCCATCGTACTGTCTCCTCTGAGGCACACAAAGTTTGTTATCACTACAAAAGTTGTTCCCCTTCATGCTCATGCAGCCTGAGTCTGCTGTCAAACCATCCCACACACTGTATAGAACTCCCAAGATTAGAGGTGCTTTTCTCTGTGTCCTAGAGATGTCAAAACAAAGTACCACGATCTTGGTGGCTAAAAACAACAGAAATTTATTGTCCTACAGTACTGGAGTCAGAAGTCTGAAACCAAGTTGTCAGAAGAGCTATGCTCCCTCAGAAACCTGTGGAAACTTCCCTTGCCTCTTCCAGCTTCT
Organism: Tolypeutes matacus; assembly: GCA_026826555.1. Taxonomy (NCBI): domain Eukaryota; kingdom Metazoa; phylum Chordata; class Mammalia; order Cingulata; family Chlamyphoridae; genus Tolypeutes; species Tolypeutes matacus. The sequence continues at coordinate 1,375,275 of JAKSZT010054317.1, forward strand.
GGTATTTGGTGGCAATCCTTGGCATTCCTTGGCTTGTAGGTGCCTCACTCTGTACTCTCTCCATCTTCAAATGGCCTACGTTTCTAGTATGTCTGTGTCTCTTCCCCCATTCTTATAAGGACAGCAGTCATACTGGACTAAGTGCCCACCCTCTCACAGTATTACCTCTTCTTAACTGATTACATGTGCAAGGACCCTATTTCCAAATAAGGTCATTTCTGAAGTACTTGGGATTTGCATTTCAACATATCTTTCAGGCAGGCACAATTAAACAAAACCATAACAGTCTTCCTTCTGGTCCCCCCAAATTCATACCCTTTGCACATGCAATCCCAATATCGCCCCAAATTGTAACTATTCCATCATCAACTGTCAGTCCAAAATCACATTTGAATCAATTGTTAGTGAGATTTGGGGTGTGGTCCATTCTGGGGCAAAATTCCTCTCCATCTTGGACCTGTGAAACCAGAGAACAAGTTATCTGTTTCCCAAATAGAGTGGTGGGACAGGTACAGGATAGACATTCCCTTTCCAAATGGGAGAAGATAGAAGAGAAAAAGGGTGACAGACCTTAACAAGCCCCAAACCAGGAAAGACAAATGCCATTAGACTTCAATGCCTGAGAATAATCCCCTGTAGCTGGGTGCTCTGGCCTACCCATGGGGGGGGGGGGCACACTCTTGGCTCAGGAGGGCACACTGGCCCAGGCCTCTCTATCTGTAACTCTGCCCTCAGAGTCATTCTTCCTTTGGGCTGTCTCTTTTCTGTCCTTTTCAGTCTCGTCTGGTAGTGTTTCTGCTGGTATAAAATTCTAAAAAACCTGGATGTTCTTCCATGCAATTCACAGGAGTCCAAGCCATTAGACAAAAGGGATCTCAACAGACCTTTCCTAGATAACTGCATCTCTAGTCCTGGCTTTTGGTGAGATGGTTGATTGTATCCACAAGTCCCAGCCTAATCTCTACAGCAAATGCTTGTGCAGTTACACCCTTAGCCCAATCTCCAGAGCACATTGAGGATTTCCAAATCATCAAGGGGCTGGTTTCTTTTTCTTAGCAGGCTTTCCTCAATTAAATCTATCCTCTCACTTTTTACTATAAGTAGAAACGTGAAACTAGGTTACACCTTCCACATTTTGTTTGGAGATCTCTTCCACTAAATATCCAAGTTCATTGTTGATAAGTTCTACTTTCCACCAAATGTAACACAATTCATCCAAGCTCTCTGCCTCCAGGAATGCATTTCCTCTGGTGTCCAATAGTATATTCCTTATTTCAGTCTGAGGCATCACCACAAGCACCTTTGATGGTAATATTTCTAGTAATATTCTGTTCATGTCAATCTATATATTCTCTAAGATGATTGAAGCTTTCTCTGTGGTTCTCCTTGCTTCTTTCCAAGCCCTCACCAGAATCACCTTTTTTTAAAAATATATTTTTATTTATTTTTAAAAGATATTTAGATTGCATAAATTGTTACATTAAAAATATGAGGGACAGATTCACCTTTAACTTCCATATTTCTACCAAGAGTTTCTTAAGGCAATCTAAGCATTTTTTATCAAACACCTCAAAATTCTTCCAGTTTCTACCCATTACCCAATACCAAAGCACTTCCACATTTTTTAGGTAGGTTACAAGAGTATCCGCTTTATACAAAAAACTGTCTTAGTTTCCTAGGACTGCCACAACACAGTACCACAAACTAAGTGCTAATATTGGTTTAAAGGGCCAGCACATTCCAGTAAGACCTCATCTTATTTTAAGTAATTCTATCCATGACAACCCTTTTCCAAATAAGGTCACATTCCAAGGTACTGGGGATTAGGACTTTAACATATCTTTGGGGGTGGAGCACGATTCAACCCATAACAGTGCTTTAATAAAAAGATCTTTATTATTGCACAAACCAGAGCAATGCTTCTCAGGCATTTCCTGGATTGGTGACGTGAAGGCTGGAAATATTCCTCAGGAGCATAACGTGTCTCTTTCAGTGTCTCTGTAAAAGGTAGTCCTACACTGCAAGCTGCCTATAATATTGAAATCAGGTCCTCTGAGCCCCAGCTGTGTAAAACCCATGTCCTACATAGTCAGACATGAGGGAGTTAAGTGCCCCCTAAAGACTCAGCATACTCATTATGTCTTCTGATGGTTGGAAGACCACTGAAGTCTGCTTCTCTGGGCATGTTTTGAGATGGTGATGGATGAACACTGTGTGAGCCTGCCAGGTGGAGGAAGTTAAATGACTTGTGCCACAAAAACTGGCAGTGACATAAATATGACAAGGGCCCAGGGCAGGTTAGAAAATGCAATGCAACTCCTTAAAGTTTCCTCCATTGAAGATTTAGAGATCTGGAACTCATGAGAAACATATCCACTGTGGGTGTCTAGGTATGTGAGATTCAATAAGTTAATACCTTCTGGGGTATTTTTAGATTATTTCTGAATTCCAAAAAGAAAGATTGATTATGTTTGTAAACTGGTCTGTTCCTCCTGGCGTGATAGCCCTTTGATTGTATTAGATTCAGCTGAGATGTCTGATTAAATTATGTTAAGATTAAGGCTTTGATTCAACCACATCATTAAAGTGCAACTCAGAGGTGAGTCCCCATCCCCTTGGTGGGCTCATAAAACAGACTCTCACATGGAAGTCGACACACAGAGAGAATATACACAGAGTGTAGCAGTTTGGTATTATTTATGAATTCCAAAAATAGAATGTGTGTTACCTCACCTGTTTGCATATTAGATTGAATTGGATTCAGAGGTTTCACTTTTACTGAATAAGCAATGATTAAGGCTTTGATTGGGCCACATCAGTAGGACTTTGAGTCCCCACCCCCTTGGTGGTCAGGCACTTACAAAGGAACCATACAGCAGAGAAGGGAGGTTGGAGTTTTGGATGCTGGAGCTCAAGAAGTAAACACAAAGGAGCAGATAGGTGAGGAAAGCAAGAAGGTTCCATTAGATATGGTAGAGGCCCTAGGAAGAGAGACAAATTTGCCTGATAAGTCTACAGCTGGCCTTGTTGAGAGAGCAGATCAGCTGAACCCAGAGAGGAACTAGCCCTAGGAGAGAGACAAGACTTATCCCAGCCTACAGCTGATATTGGAAGAAGCTGGGACCACAGAGCGTTAAGAGGAAGACAAAGGCTGAACTCTTGCAGAAGTTGATAGCCATCTTGCTCCAACATGTAGCAGCAGACTTTCCTGAGGGAAGTAACTGATGCTTTATGGCCTAGTAATTGTAAGCTTCTACCCCAAATAAATACCCTTTATTAAAGCCAACAGATTTCTGATAGTTTGCATAAGTATCCCTTTGGCTTACTAATACACCTTCCTCACAAAGCCCGTGCTCTAGTGTTGTTATACTGAATAAGGAAATGGCACCTTTCCTGCACATCAAAGGCCTTCCCACCCTGTGAATGCTCTGGTTTTGAATGAAGCATATTTGCAGCTAAAAGATTTTGCATTTTCACTCCACTCTGAAAGCCTTCTCCAATGTAACTTTTCCAGTGTTTTATGAGGCTGTAGCTCTGTCTAAAGCAACTGAATTCAAAAGGCTTTATTTACTGTGAACACTCTGGGTGGAAAAGGTAGGATTTTGTGGAAGAATGATTTCCCACATTCGATGCATTCTCATAAGGCCTTTCTCTAATGTGAACTCTCTGGTGTTCAATGAGCCCAAAGCTGTGGTTAACGGGTTTCCCACATTCACCACTCAAAAGACTTGGCTTCAATGTGAACGCTCCAATATAGCTTTGGCTGAAGAATTTCCCACATTTGCTGCACTCAAAAGGCCTTTCTCCAGTGTGAACACCCCAGTGATATCTAAGGCTGGAGTTGTGTGTAAAGGAGTTCCCATATTTCCTGTACTTCTAAGGCTTTGCTCCTGTGTGAATTCTCTACTGTTGTATGAGGCCAGAGATCTGGTGAAGAAACTTCCTACATTCACCAGACCCATAAGGCTTTTCTCCAGCGTGAACAATTGTAGGGTAGTTCATGTGGACAAATGTAGGGTTTTCAAGAAAACAATATATCACATTGACCACACACATCCGGCCTTGCTCCTGTGTGAACACATGGTATCAAATGAGGCTGGAGCTTTGGCTAGAGATTCTCCCAGTCGCTGCAATTATAAGGATTTTCTCCAAATGTGAATTTTTATTGTGTACAATAAGGTGGGAGCTTCAGCTAAAGGGATTTGTTGCAATTTGTGCATCTATCTTGTTCAGGATATATCTTGTTTTTGAGATTTTGAGCTGTAGTTTTCTTACAATGCCTTTGGTTTTGATATCAGCATAATGCTACCTTCACAGAATAATTTGGGAAGCATTCCTTACTTTTCATTTTTGGAAACGAGATTTTGTGGAATTAGAATTATTTTATCCTTAAGTATTGGCAGAATTCGTCACTGAAGCCATTTAAGCCTGTAGTTTGATTTGTAGAAAAGTTATCTAAATATAAATGTAATTTAATTAATAAATATTGGGCTATACAAGCTATCTCCTTTTTCTTAAGTGATCTGTTTGTTTTTGTTTTGAAAGGAATTTGTCCATTTCAATAAAGTTACCCAAATTATTGTATATGGAGGTTCATGATAATCCTTTATTACCTTTTCATATTTGTAGATTGTATAGTGATAGCTTCTCTTGCTCTTGGTATAAGTATTTGGGGTGTTCCCTCTTTCTTTCTTGGTAAATTAGTCTGAGGTTTATCAGTTTTAGTGATCTTAAGATTTCTGTGAGGTTTCAACATTCCTCTTCCCTCTTAAAGCTCTGTGGGCCCAGCTTCTTCCGATCTAAGCTGTAGACAGCCACAGGGCTCATCTTTTCCCAGGGCTCATTTCTTTTCACAGGGTCAGCTGTAAACTCTCGGGTGAATGCCTCATCTCTCTTCTGGGGGCCTCTGCCATGTCTATGGGGCATGTCTTTTCTTCTGCGTGTCTTCTCTGTGCATCTACTTCTGTGTCCTTGACTGAGCATCTGCTTAGATCGCCCAGCAAGGGAGTGGAGATTGAGCCCTGCACGCCCTAATGAGGTGGTCAGATCGAAGCCCTAATCTTGATTTAATCAAGTAAATGTAAAGCCTTTGAATTTAAATCAATCCATGGGTATCAAGCTCAGAGCAACAGACCAGTTTACAAACAGAATCAATATATTTTTTCGGAATTCATAAATAAAATCAAACTGCCACACTCCACCCTCTGAATTCCAAAAAAGAAATTACAAAATTGAAAAAAGACTTAAATCCTTTCAGTTAGCAATGCTAAGTATAAATTCATATGATAGTTATTTATAGAAATGCAGTTTGTCTTGGAGCAAAGTCCCTCTGGTTGTAGACCAAGGAAACTTACAGAACAATTTATATGCTTCCAATATACACAGGGAAAGAAAAAGAATAAACATTAGCACTACCACAAGTAGAATTTTGGAGGGAAACATGAGTTATGGGTCCTCTACAGTTCCATAAAAATTCAGAGCATACGCCACTAGATTTCAAAGTCTGAGAGTCATTCTCAGGGTGATGGTTTCTTCTCATCCTTGGGGCCTCATGGACCCCCACCCTTTTGATAGGCATGACCAAAGTCCACTTACTTAGTTCCACCCTTATCAAGCATCTGGGTGGCGACCAAGCTCCAGCCTCATCCTCCCCAACTCTTGGCAAATGTGCTCCACCCTCTCTGTTGCCTGGGGTGGCAAAATTCTCCCTGAAGAGTGGGTTAGAACATCCACCCTCTTCAACTGCCCAATAAATGCACCCTTTCTGTACACATAGGTGGAGTTCCTCTCTTGGCCCAAGGAGATGTCATAATTCCAGACCTCAGCTTCCATGGTTTTCCTCTTCAAGCCATTTTCCCTTTCATATCTCCCCTCCATGTCCTTTTTAGTCCACACTGACAGTGGTTTTGTTCATACAGCTCTCACAAAATGTTTGTTGGTTTATTTAGCATGCATGAGGCAAAGGTCCAAGCCATCAGACAGTTAAATTTTCCACAGCTCTTTCCTGGATAGCTGCATTTTCAATCCTGACTTACAAGTTCCAAATTTTGTTAATTCCTAAAATGGAGCACTATTATCTGGGGCTTGATTTCCAGAGGCTTGGAATTTCTGGAATCAGTTTCTATTTTCTATGTGCCCAACAATTCAGTTATCGGCTTATCTCTTTTGTCTAACACTTTGCTATAAGGCGCAAGGGGAAGCCTGACTGTATTTTCTACATTTAGTTTGGAAACTTTCTTGGCTAAATGTCCAAGCTCATAGTTTTCAAATTCTGCCTTCCACACAACATCAGGAGTCGATGTTCCCAAGTTCTCTGTGACTTTAAAACACTGATCGCCTTCCCTCCAGTTTGCGATAATAATTTCATTTACTTCTAAGGCCTCATCAGTGTCTCTTTAGTGTCTGTAATGCAGAAGTTCAAGGCCAGGAAGGTGGACTGAAGGTTTCAATATTCAAAAGAAAACACACAGGAGGCCAGCAGGAGTAGTCATGCCTTTAATACTTACAGGACTCAATGGCAGCCGATCAGGAGGTACTGCACAGCCTCTTGGGGGGTATAGTTTATAAAATCATTACAGCATAAGAGAATGGGTTATTGTAGGGAACAGCCTCTATTTGAGAAGTTAAAGTTTAAAACTTTATGTGGATGCCTAGTTTGGGGAACATGTTTACCACACTCTCAGCTCTGTGTCTAAGGATCAGGTTGCTGTCTCATTGAACCCACACCTTCCCTCTATTTGACAAATAAGGAGGAGGGGGGGTAACAGTATTTATTAACCTTTCACTCACCCCAAAGCACTTTTCACCTTCCATTCTACACGTAGATCCTCTGTGATACGACCTGAGCTGTCAGGGCATTGGAATATTACATCCAGAATCTACAACAATATGAAAGACAGCAGAATAGTAGGAGTAACATATACATAATACTGAACATTAATGCTTGACAGTGAAATTACACAGTTCTGGGGTTAACCACCCCATATTACAGATCTCCTCTTGTTGTTTCATACAGACAGGGGCAACATGATTTAGGGTGAAAGACAGCAGCTGGATTTCAGTCTTTAAGGAAAAGTCTTTTTGTACCATACATTTTCCCCTTCAAATTCTCTGAGTTTTCTTTAGTGACATAAAAAAGTTGTTTAGGCATAAGAAGAGTTCACATGGATACACACAGGAGCTCTAGTGGGAATAGAAGACCCCAGATAATTAATAAAGATGTTTTACTGGCATTTTTGTATAAAATGTGGTCTTTTTTTTTTTTTTTTTAATTTTAAATATCAATTTTATTGATATAAATAAAGCAAACAATCCACCCAAAGTGTACAATCAATGGTATTTGGTATAATCATAGTTGTGCAATCATCACTTTGATCATTATTAGAGCATTTGCATTATTACAATTATAATAATAATAAACAAAAATAGCCAAAAAATCTCTACCCCTTAATTATCA
>JAKSZT010054317.1:1387730-1484635 GCA_026826555.1 Tolypeutes matacus
AATTTTCAGCTATTATTTCCTCAAATACTCTTTCTGCCCCTTTTCCTTTCTCTTCTCCTTCTGGAACTCCCATGACACGTATGTTCTTGCGTTTAGTGTTGTCATTCAACTCTCTGAGCCCCTGCTCAATTTTTTCCATTCTTTTCTCTCTCTGTTCTTTTCTCTCTTCAATTTTAGCTGCTCTGTCTTCAGTATCACTTATTCTTTCTTCTATCATTTAGAGTCTGCTGTTGTATGCTTCAAATGTATTTTTGACTTCACCTATTGTGTCTTTCATTCCCATGAAGTCCGTTACTTTTCTGTTCATGATTTCAAATTCTTCTTTACGTTCGTGCTATGACTTCTTGATGTCATTGATCTCTTTAACTATATTCTCTTTCAGCTCATTAATTTGATTTTGGAAATGTGTGCTCATCTCACTGATTAGTTCTCTCAAATTCTGCATCTATTCTGGGACTTTGCTGTATTCCTTTTCTTGGGCCATGTCTTCTATTTTCTTAGTATGGCCCATAATTTTTTGCTGGTGCTTAGGCATCTGGTTAGTTTGTATTTTACTTAGATGCTCTATCTCTTTCTCTTTTATGGGGTTTTAGTGGCAGGAGGCTGTGAGTTACCACCGCTCTTTGATTTTTGGCTCAACCTTGATTATTAGGATTGTTCTGCTGGTTGCTCAAAACTGGGAACTGGACCCAGTAATTGGTTGTAGAGTCGTTTCCTAAGGCCTTGGGCAGGGAGGCTATAGAGGCCAGGAAAAGACTCTCTTACTTATTAATTTTCTTATGTGCACTTCCTTGGTCTGCCAGGAGATGGCACTTGTTGGCTGCTCTCAATTCAATGCCTCGTTGGAGCGTATTTGTTGTGTCACAGACCAGATCAATGTGATAGAGCTTCCTGTCTGGGGGCTAGGAGCCCTGTGATTCAAACTTTCTGAGACAGTTCTCCAGACTTCTCTCGTAGCGCCCCCCTTTTCCCAGCTAGGAAATATTTCCCCTCCCTTCTGAATCCTCAACAATCAGTCCCTGTTAGTAGAGGATGAGATTGGGAGGTTTGTATATCTTTAGCCCCTTCCAGGCTCCAAGGCAAACAATGGCGCAGCCCCACCCGGCCTGGGAGGGCTCTCGGGACAGGGCAGACCAAACCTGGGAGTCCAAAGCAGGGTCAGCCCCAGGCTCTCTCTCTCCTCTCCCGTGGAGGCCTCAATAATTAGTCCAGGCTAGAAGAGAGGGAGGTTGGGAGGGTTGGATTTCACCAGTCCTTTCTAGGCTCCCAGGGCAAACCGCCATGTGGAAGGGTCCGTGGGGCTCCACAGCCCAAATTTCAGGTCAGAACCTGAGTCAGCCTAAGGCTGTGTCCCTCTCTCTCCCCTCTCCGGGAGTGGCAGATCCCTGAAGCCCCCTTTGTCTTTGGTCGCAGGCCCAGGGGCCCGAGAATTCTGAAGAGTGTGGGGGAGGGTGCCGGCAGCACCAGAAGCTGCTACTTGCAACTCACAGTTCTGTAGTCGCGATTTCCCTCTTCTGTCCCTCTCTCCTCTGAGTGGTGTGCAGCCTTCATCTGCTGACCTAAACCCTAGAAGATCTTTTTCGGGGCTGTTTCAGCTTATCCTCTTGCTATTTTTCTGGAGAAGAGATTCCGATGTCTTACTAGTCTGCCATCTTCCCGGAAGTAATAATCTGGTTTTATAACAATGTTTTGGGTGACTCCTATTTACCACGGGTTTAAGATTCCCAACCAGCAAGGCTGAATAGGCCAGTATCATGGCCAATTGACCTCATTTCCCCCAGTTTGTATGGTTTAAGGCATAGGCAACAACAGATTATTACTTCCCCTTTTGGGCTGTAGGGCAGCTGGCCCTTTAACTTGTAATCTCAATGCCTGCATTGGCCCTGCCATTACCACTTGAATTGGAGCAGGGACTATAGCTGAATTAAAAGGGTTAAGGCTGGATAAGGCCTCTTAGTCCATTCTTGTAAAGATCCCTTATCACTTTTTATTTGTTCCTTGAAAATGCCATTTACCCTTTCGATAAGACCTGCGCCTGTGGAGTTATAAGGCAGATGGAATGTTTAAACAATATCCTGGTCCATAGCCCATGACTGCATGAGGTGACCAGTAAATGGAGTTTCTTTATCACTGTCAGTTTTGACTGGCACCCCATATAGAGCACTTACATTTTCTAGCCAGCAAATAGTAGCCGGCTGGTTACAAGAGTTCCGCGGCAGTGAAAACGTATCCTGCCCCTTCAGAGAGCGGGAGAGGACTGATGTAATCCACTTGCCATCATGGTGCTAGAGTCTGCCAATATGACCCATCTGGTGAGGTAATTGTCGCAGTTGATGGAGTGAGTACGATGGACACTCGTGGATGATGTCCATGAGCTGCTGACAAGAAACAGGCAGCTGGAACTGCTGCCACAGGGTCTGGTAGCCATGATGTCCGCTTTTCCTATGGAGCTAATGTGCTGCTTCTTGGGTTTCAATGGTATGGTTTCAGATCTTTGCGAGGGTTTCTCTCTCAACATTCCTGAGATGGGAGTTAGAGGACTGGGCAGGGGCATGATAGATAGTTACCTGTCACTGCTAGTAGGTGTCCCCGATGTCCTTCCACAGATCTCTCCCCTACAGAGGGCAGCCCATGACAGTCCATTGTTCATGTCTTATTTCTAGTATCTGCAATCCACCCTTGAATAGGGATGGCAGTCTTCAGAGTGACCAGACACTGTTGGGGCAAGCCCTTTACTTACAACAGGGTGTGGTATGCTGCACACAGTTGCCTTTTTAAAGGGCTATATCATACTTTGGCCCCTTTTCATAATTGTGACTAAAACCCAAGGGGAATTTGTTTGGAATGTCGCTTTTGCCATAAACCCCACCCAAAGCCAATATCAGTACTGGCCACATGCAATTCGCAATGTAAATCAGGGCCCACCCCCCTCCTTATTGTCTGAGCTTGTGCTATTGCCCTCTTTACTTCTTCAAAAGCAGCCTGCTGGGGGTCCTCCCATTCCCATGCACAACCTTTCCTTATTAACACATACAATGGGTTTTAATATGTGAGCTAAATGAGGATGGAGTGTCTCCAGTACCCCAACAACCTCAGAAAGGCCATTAATTGTTTTGCAGTTTGTGGTGTGGGAAAATATTGTACTTTAACAACACTTAAGAATTTGACCAAGCTTTAGGGACCTTACAGCTTGTCCCAATTGTTTGCCCATCCCAGGCTCTCAAGATAAGATACCATTTTCTCTGATATTTCTTTTAATTCTGAAAGAGAATTATTGGTTTACACAATATCATCAATATAATGAAATAGGGATACAGCCACAGGTTTTCTTCCACCCGGCCAGATCCTTTGCCAGGAGGGCAGGACAGATGGTTGGGCTAGGCATATAGCCTTGTGGAAGGACCGTGAAAGTTCATTGTTGGCCCTCCAATGTGAAGGCAAGTGCAGGCTGGCTTTACTTGTCTAAGGAGATACTAAAGAAAGCCTTAGCAAGATCTAAAACAAAGTGATAGGGAGGCGGCTGTGGCTCAATCAGTGGGGCTCCCGTTTGCCATGTGGGGGGCCCTGGGTTCGGTTCCCGGGGCCTCTGGTGAGGGCGGGCCTGCCTGCACGGCGTGGTTGGCTGACCCAGCGAGTGCAGGCGGCAGGGGGGGGGATGAATGAATAAATAAATAAAATCTTTAAAAAAATAAAAAATAAAACAAAGTGATAATGACATAACTGGATACTAATTTCTAGTAATAAGCTAGCAATGTTTGGGACTGCTGCATACAGCAGTGGTATTACTTTAATTTATGATAATCTACTGTTATCCACCATCCCTGGCAGCTCCCAATAGTCACGCTCTCTCTTTATATACCCAGAGAGCTGCTTCTTCAGCAGAGGTGGGATAAATCAAATGAATACAAGCCAAAGCACCTGCCTCTTGATTCCCAGGTGGAGAGGTTGTTTCTGTGACATATAACTTCTTTAAAAATAAAACCATGATTAACAACATTATACTTTTATCTAATATTATGTGGAAAACATTGTTAAATTTCTAGGGATATTTTACAATCTTTAAGTATTTATATGAACATTTTACTTATACAACTTTGATTAACAGAAGGTTAAAAAATACCTTTTAATTTTACAACACTTTTAAACACTTTTCATTCAACTTACAACATATCAAATGAACTTAACTATTTTATTGCTTTACTTTTCATTTTTATACCTTTACCATGATTATATTAATTAACAGGTATTCTACTTTATCAGTACAGGAAAAACTACTTTCTCCATTATTTTATGAAAACCTAAGAGTCCCAATAGAATCAAGATTACCTTTTCCTTATCACCACTTTAATATGCAGATTGAGGCAGCCTCTGACAGGTTTCCCTGTTATGAAGTTACTTTTTGTTAACAACATCAACTCAGTTTCTATTTAACAATGGCTTCTTGGAATTAGCCATTTAAATATTTTAGTTTAAACAATGCTTTTACAAACTTCTTATAATTATCCATAACCACCTAGACTATAGTTCATCCAAAACAAAATTCACGTCTACAAAACACATTCCCTTACTTAATGCTACTTTCTACAATACCTTCAACAACTTTATACATTCATTCAAGCCTTGTCTTACATATTTCCACGCAGATTTTAAGATAAACCAGCCATCTTATCTTTGGACAAAACACATTCCCTTAAACAAACATCAAATTTTAGTCAGCACTGACATTTCCAAAAACTTTTTACTTCTTTCTATATCCATTTAAGTCCTATATCCTTCATTCTGTTCTGTGAAGAAAAAAAAATTTTTCATTTCAATTTAGGCAAAAATAATTTTTTAAAAAAGATTTTTAATAATTTCATTAGCCAAACACTTAATTTTCATCTTAAAAATTTAACACATATAATGCTAATTTATTTTATTAGTATCCATACTCATTTACCAATATAAGTACTTATTTAATTTTTAGCCATTTGAATAGAGCTCTTTTAAGAGTTTCCCTTTGTTAATTTAATATTACCGGGGTCGGATGTGGCTCAACTGGTTGGGCGTCCGTCTCCCATATGGAGAGACCCGGGTTCGATCCCTGGGACCTCCCAGTAAAAAAAAAAAAAAAAAAATTTAATATTACCATCCGGAGGTATGAAAATATACACTGAACAAAGAGACAAACATAAAAAGAGTTAAGTTACACCAACAGAAACATAAAGCTCACTAATTTGACTCACAATTCTTACTCCTTTGGTAGGGCTGTTTCTAAGGTCTCCATCATTTCACATCTCTGATTTTTACTGCTTTTAAGATCTCCTCTGGAATCCGTGTTGCCTGTACTGTGCAAGATCATTCTTGGAAACATTTTTATTAGTAACCAGCAACCAGTTAGGAATATTTGAGCAGTATCAATGCAGTTAAGCACTAATTTTTATCAATGTGGCTATTCAAGACTAGTTAGAATTAGCACGGAACCAAAACAGAGATCATTAATGTTACCAAGCTTTTTCACTTCTCCAGCAGTTTAATTCTATAAGCCCCTCTAGCCTACCATCACACCATTCAGGCGGCAGAGGGGTTGCAGAGCTGCTGCCAGAATGTTTTCCTTATCTCAGTTAATTCTTTTTTTTTTCAGTTAACTCTTCAGCAGAATGTTTCCTTACAAGCGTTGTTTTGCTAACAAGTGCCCTATTCAGCACTTCTGCTTGTGCAGGATGTTGTATCTGTGACTTAGCCTTTCTTTGCACAAGTGCCCTCACATGATTTAAAAATTCTTTTATAGTGTCTACATCTGAATCACTATCTCTTTCTCATCTAGTTGCTCAGAGAGACCTGTCACTAAATGGAGATTCCATTCTAACTTTAATTCTTTCTGTAATTGCCACACTTTCACTTCAGAGGCCAACTCTCGTGAAGCAGTGAGAAGCAGCCATGCAACAGCAGCAGCAGCAGCCAGAGCTCCTTTTTCTTTATATACAATTCCTCGATTTTCTTTTCCAGCTGAACTAATCCTCTGGGAGTATATGGGGCATCCTCCAAATATCAAATGGGTCCCCAATTATCTATGAGATGAGCCAGCTCATATCACCCTGGGGTTTCTCCCATAGACTTCCCAATAGAGGGTGGGATTTCCCCTCACAGATTTCCCTGTGACAGGCATGTTGTCCATGGCACTACTACCATTAGGAGCCTCTGGAATAGCCTGCCAAATATGCCAGTTGTAACACAGGAGGTCAAGCCAACGAAGGTTGACAGAATGTTTCGATATTCCTAAGAAACCACACGGGAGGCCAGCAGGAGTGCACATGCTTTTAATACTTATAGGACCTGATGGCAGCCAATTGGGAGGTACCGCACTGCCTCTCAGGGAATATGGGATTATAGAGTCATTACAGCAGAGAGAAACAGGGTAGTGTAGGGAATAGCCTCATATTTGAGAAGCTAAAGTTTAAAGTTTTATGCGGGCACATAGTTTTGGGAACATGTTTACCACACTCTCAGCTCTGTGTCTAAGGATCAGGTTGCTGGCTAGTTCAACCTTCTCTTTCTCTCTATTTGACAAACAAGGAGGAGGAAGGGGAAAGGGTATTCATTAACCCCTCAGTGTCCATATTCTCACCAACAGTCTCTTCAAAACAATCTAGGCCTTTTCTATCAAGCATCTCACAATTCCTTCAAAAAATACCCCTTACTCATTTATTTTTTTTTTTCATAATGCTTTTTTTTTTTTTTTTTTTTTTTGTTTTTTTTAATTTATCCATTTTAAACCCCCCCTTCCCCATGTTACTGTTTTGTGTCCATTTGCTGGGCAATTCTCTGTGTCTGTTTCCTGCCATCTCTTCTCATCCTCCTCCTCCAGTCTCCACCAGGATTCAATCCTGGAGACCTCCGACGTAGGAGAGAGGTGTTAGCTTTCGGAGCATTTCGTGTTGCCTCTCCCCTGTTACGTCATCATCCTGCTGCATGGCTCCCAGGGCTTGACGGCTCAGTGGCACCCAGAGCCTGGCAGCCCATGCGCCTTCTATATATATATATATTTTTTTTTTTTAATTTTACTGGGAGGTCCCCGGGATCGAACCCAGGTCCCTCCATATGGTAGACGGACGCCCAACCATTTGAGCCACATCCGCCCCCCGACCCCTTACTCATTTATAAAACCATTCCAGCATTTTGGTAATTGCAAAAGCACCACCCCATTCCTGGTACCAAATTCTGTAGTAGTCAGCCAAAGAGGTGCTGATGCAAAGTACCAGAAATCTCTTGGCTTTTATAAAGGGTATTTATTTGGGGTAAAAGCTTAGTTACAAGGCCCTAGAGAGTCCCACTCAAGGTCACTTCCTTACCAAACTGTTGCCACGTGTTGAAGCAAGACGGCAGGCGATGTCCGTGAGGGTTCAGCCTTCCTCTTCCCTCTTAAGGCTCTGTGGGTCCAGCTTCTTCCAATCTCAGCTGTAGGTTGGCATAGGGCTCGTCTCTCTTCTTAGGGCTCCTTTCTTTCTGGCCTCAGCTGCTCTGGTCTCTTCACAAGGTCAGCTGTAAACCATCAGGTAAATGCCTCATCTCTCTTCTTGGGACCTCTGCTGTGTCTATGGGGCTGTCTCTCTTCCTCTATGTATCTTCTCTGTGTATCTACTTCTGTGTTCTTGATTGAGCATCCACTCATCTAGCCCATCAAAGGGGTGGGGACTCAACCCTGCCCGCCCTAATGACATGATCAAATCAGAGCCCTAATCTTTATTTAATCAAGTAAATGTAAAGCCTTTGAATTTAAATCAATTAAATGTTTGGAGGAACAGACCAGTTTACAAATATAATCAATATCTTTTTTTGGAATTCATAAATAATATCAAACCTTTACAGTCCCTGTAGCCTAGTTTGCAGGGCTGTGGATGATGGGCTATTCTGAGAGGAGGGTGAATGAGGCAGCCACCGTATTGCCCCCGCCCCAGGACATAATTCATGGGAGTATCCCCAGGTATCTTCCTAAATCTAGGTAAACATGGCCCTGGTGCCTGCACAATCATCCTTTGTTTTCTAAGGCATGGACTACACCCCTTCCTTGGGTTGGGAGATGATTTTAGAGGGTGCACTGACACACTGAGAAAACTTATCCTTTTCCATTTTTTCCTTCCTGATTGTTATCAGGAGAAAGCCTTGGTTTAGTGCTGAGTCTTTGATGCTCCCCTAACTGTTGCTAAGTTCTCTTTTTTTTTTTTTTTTTTTTAAGATTTTATTTATTTATTCATCTATCCCCCCCCTGCTGCTCGTGCTCGCTGGGTCAGCTAACCACGCCGTGCGGGCGGGCTTGCCCTCACCAGGAGGCCCTGGGAACCGAACCCGGGCCTCCCATATGGTAAACGGGAGCCCCACTGATTGAGCCACAGCCGCTTCCCATGCTAAGTTCTCTTTTCAACAGTGGGGACAGCCCTTGACTCTCAGTGCTGAGCAGGCCACATGAACCGCTGGGACTTAATAGCATTATTTTTATTTCATCATTGTATTTTTATGGTAACTTTCCATTTAGGACAAGTGAATCTGGTTTTTCCATTTACCAGAGAGACAAAAAAAATTTCCTTTTTAGAATACAATCTGTTTTAAACAATAAAATCATGGGTTGATTTAATGAAAAGCAATTAGTAATAATGGTTGCAGCTAACATTGAGCATTGACCACACATCAGACCTGTTCTCTGACCAGTTGGTGTTCTGCTCATTCAATTCCCACCGCCTCCTTGCCCTTGGCAAGATAAAGAAAATATGACAGGGGGGCGGCTGTGGCTTGGTCAGTGGGGCTCCCGTTTGCCATGTTGGAGGCCCCGGGTTCGGTTCCCAGGGCCTCCTGGTGGGGGCGGGCGGGGCAGGCCCGCCCGCATGGCGTGGTTAGCTGACCCAGCGAGCACGGGCAGCAAGGGGGGGATGGATGGATAAATAAAAATCTTTAAAAAAAAAAAAAAAAAAAGAAACTATGACAGGGCAGAAAGTCTGTTGTCAAGCTACTCTTACCCCATGTAGAAGCCTCACCTACATGATGAGATGCTGTCCTCTGCCTTTTTTGACAGTAAAAGTCCTTTCATTTGTGCCATGTCAGTGAGAGTGGACAATTCTTGATATCTATGAAATATCCTTATTGCGCTAAAATCACTGAGTGGATGTTCTAATCTTTAAACAATTTTTAGAGGTTCAGGAGAGCCTGAAACTTGGGACTAACCAAGTCAGCCCACCCATGTACCCTTCTTCCCCAAGGTTTAAATCTTCCCACTCATGAACCCCCTCACCTCCATGGCCTACCTTCTCCAAGGCAGCTTTCCCTTCATAGGGCTGTGAGCCAGGTCCTCCGGATGTCATGCTCAGGGGCCTGGGCTCTGGGATCACGTTGTGTCTCAGCTTCCTCCTGAAGAAAACTAGGTAATACGTATACGTAGTATCTACACCCCAGGGCTGTTGTGAGAGTAAGTGGATTAATGGATGAAGAAGGCTCAGGGCAGAGCCTGGTGCGGCCTGTGTGCAGGTTGGTGGTTATGATTCTGTTGCCCTCACTATTATTGATAGGATCAGTATCGTAGTCATCACCACCATCATAGCACCTGCACTCCATTCCTTCTGGAGCAATGCTCTGTAGCTTGATCATTATTTAGCACAAAAGTCAGAGACAGCCACCCTGGGTCCCTGCCTGGGATCAGCAATTCATCGGTTCCATGCCCTTTAGCAATTAGTTTCTTCAGCTAAAAAATGAAGCCCTGGCTTCATGGGAAGGCCCTGAGGGGCACCCAAAACCGAATTATTTAGGGCAACACCTACAGGAAGAGCTGTATAACACTTTACAGAGGGCCAATGAAGAAATGAGCCATGTCCTTGAGCTAGACTGCAGGGGTTCAGCATGAGCTTGAATTTCATTTAAAAAAAAAAAAAACATTATTCTTGTGGGGACGTGTTGGTGCGGGTGTGACATATTTATTAAATAATACACAGTATAGTGTGGACTTAGTAAGGGGTCCATGGTTTTCACCTGACTGGCAATGGGGTCCATCGAACAAAAACATTAAGAACCCCTGAACTAGAGACTCAATACTTCTGCAATTTAGTCTGTGCATTTATTCAGTTTCAAAAAAGTATAAAATGCATGTATCATGCTTAAACAGTTCCTGCAACACGGTAAAAGGCAAAGTACTCGTCCTGGTCTTCTGTAAGGGGTAACCCCCCGGGCTGGGAGGGCAGCGGGCCAGCCGGGGGGCGAGGGCACGCAGCTGCACGCCCTGAGCCTCGCTTCCCTCGAGTCTGTACTAGGAGTAAGAGCGGCGCGCCGAGCGGGCTGCGCGCATCTAAGGAGCACCAGGGAAACAGCTAGGAGCGGCTGCGCGGCGACCTCGGGGCGGCGCGCCCCTTTGGTTTTGTAGAGTCGGGAGACATCTAAAGCCCCCGCTTCTAGACACCCCTGAGATTCCGGGGGCGGCCCCTCAGCCAACCGAGCTTGGGCGCGGGAGGCGGGAGGGGTTCCCGCGGGCCCCACGCGGCGCCACGCAGCCCCCGACGGGCAGCGACCGCCGGCGCGCCTCGCCCAGGCCCCGGCCCCGGCCCCGGCCCCGAGGGAACTGCATTGCCCAGAAACCACCGCGGGCCGGGGGCAGCGTTGTGGCGGCCATTTTGCCCGCCTGAAACGGTCCTGCTGTCCGTCAGACCCACGGTGAGGGGAGCCCGGGGGCGCACGAGGAGGCGGGCCCCAGCCTCGGCGGCGGCGGCGCCCGCGGGACCGCTCACCCCTCTCGGCCGGGTGCCACCCACAGGGTCCGATGGCGGCGGCTTCGGCGATGGGCTCCGCGCAGGTGGGTGCGGCGTCCCCAGGGCCCTCACCCGGCTCGACCCCACCTCCCAATCCGAAAGCCCCATTTCAGGGGCGCCTGCTCAGGTCAGTGCAGCCCAGACGCCTGTGTCCAGGGACGGTGGGCCGTTGGTGGGTGGGTTCTGCGCTCCGCAGCCCCGGTGATGAGGTGGGAGAGGAGTGTGACAGAGGGGGCAGCGTGAGCAAAGCCGGCATCGCCCCGGAGACCGGGAGCCCTTCGGTGTCTGTAAGCATCCGAGAGGAAGGAGCCGCGCCCCGAGCGGCATGCCGAAGTGTCCCTTCATAGCAAGGACTCGGGGAGCCCCGAAGGGCTTGGAAAGAAAAAGCAGCGTGTCAGCGGGGATTTTAAAGGTATTCCATAGCTTGCTCAGGGCAGAACAGACTAGAATGGGGTGCGGATGATGAGGGTGAAGACATGGAGTCCGGCGAGGAGGCTCTTTCTAGTTTCCAGGAGTGTTTCTGGTGGTGGCTGAGCCAGACAGTGGCAAGGGATGGGGGAGAAGGTATCAGATCTTTAATAGAACCAACGGCATTTCCTGCTGTATCGGATGTGGATGTTGGTCATAGTAGGGAAGGAAGGATCCTTTTCCCTGAATGTCCTGAAGAATGGAGTTGAGGAAGTTGAAGCATTTAGCCCTAATTCAGGGGAATCAGAAGTTGGATTTTCGACCTGGTGTTTCTGCGATGTCAGACTGAAGGCATCACATAGGCAGCCGGGCACGCATGCCTGGGGTTCTGAGGATGGGAATGGGCTGGAGATGTCAGCAGAGAGGACTGTAGTGGTCTTGACTAGGTCATGGCCTGGAAATCCAGAAATAGGGGGAGAGTCTTAAGGATATTAATTCAGGTGGTCCCTGAGTTGAGAGAGGCGAGCGCCAAGGCCGGAGGGCAGGGAGTAGTGGCTTGGCACCCCGCCAGTTCTTTGTAGCAGCGGGGGGAGTAGTGTTGTAGCATACAGTCTGATCCTGGCCGCTGGGTGCAGGAGAGGGCTGGAGGGCATAAAGGGCCTGGCCTGGGATGAAGAGTAAAATGGGGCTAGGGACTACGGATATATCACCCTGTTATGGTCTTACCCTCACTTTCACCCACCTGTCCTAAGAACACAAACTGGAAAGCTCTTCAAATGTCATGAGTAATTCCACTCACAGTCTTAAACTCCGTACAGTAGATTGTCCTAGCCTCCTGTTTTTGGCTAAATAAAGGATCTGAAGTGGGCAGGCTCATTAGGGGCATATTACCTCACAGCAAGTTCCTACCAAAGGATTCCTCTAGTTACTAGAGTCTAGTATAAGTTATGGCAACATAGAAGATATTTCTGCTCACATTCACTGTATATTATTTGTGTTTTCAACATACACTCTTGTGTTATTTGTTGTTTGGGTTTTGTTTGTTTGTTTTGTTTTTTTTTTGCTATGAAATAAGCAGCCTGCAAGAAAGTTCACATATTATCTGTGCTGCTAGATGATTCTCACTCAGTGTCCTCTATGAATTTGATTTCATGAGAGAAGTAAGCACTGATGTCCTAAGAATACGTTTTAGGCAATTTATCCTGTGTGCATTAGTACTGGTACTAGTTATGTATTTTCTTTGGGATATTTAAGACAATATTAACTCAAATCAATTCCTGTGGAAAGTAATTCTTTCATAGACTCCATTTGAGAAAGGCTGCTCTAGAAGATTAATATACATATGCTCATGGACAATTTGGAAACATTATTTTTATTATAGTTTCATTTTGGGGGGGCTAGTGAATAAATTTTTACATGTTCAACAGTGTGAGACCAAGATGAATGTATCTTTTTGAATGTTATATTAATATCATCTCTGCTTATTCTTTGCTTTATCTCTTTCTGAGAGGATAGACAAGAGTTTGTACTATATATACATTTGTATCCACAATTCTTTGTTTTTTTCTTTAAATATTTGTAAGGTATATTTTAATTGTAGGGAGAAATTGTCAGTCTGTATTAAAAGTACAAACAAACTGCAGTCTATATAAATGACTCTTGCATACAAAAATAGAGATAAAAGGAAAGGAATTAAATAAAATATTCCATGAATAATAATCATAAGAGAGTTAGAGTAATTTTAACATAAGAAAAATTCAACTTCAGGAAAAAGATTACCGAAGATACATAAGGACACTTAATATCTCTCCAAACTGATCTATAATTTTTATGTAAACCAATAAAAATCCCACAAGCTTTCTATTTCTCTTCTTTGCAAATTGACAAGCTAAATCTAAAACATATATACAAATGTAAAGGTCCTCGCATAGGCAAAATAATTTTTATAGAAAGAAGAAATAGTTGGAGAACACAATATTTACTATAAATCTATAGTAATCAAAAGAGTGTGGTTTTGGCATAAAGATTGACATAGATCAGTGGAATAAACAGAGTTCAGGAATAGATCCATGCATGTCAGATTAATTATTTTTCAACAAAGATGCCATGGTAATTCAGTGGGAAAACACAAGTCTTTTCAATAAATGGTGCTGGAAAACTGGATAATTATTTTTAAAACAAGTTTTACACTGAGTTACCACTTCACACTCACTAGAATGTCTGAAATTGTACAGGCAAATAATAACAAGCATTGACAAAGATGTGGAGCAACTGTAAAGCACATTCCTTGTTGTGGAAGTATTAAATAGTGCCATCATTTTAAAGCATATTTAGCAGTTTTTTAAATAATGTTAAACATGCACTTACCACATTTCTTATCAATTCCCCACCTAGTTATCTGTCCATATACAACTCAGACTCAGTGTTTAGAGCAACTTTATTCTTAATAGATGACCACTGAAAATAGCCCAAATGTCCATTACAAGGTGATGAATTGTGGTATAATCATACAGTGCACTATTAACAATAAAAAGGAACAAGATACTGATAAACACAACAAAATGTATCTAAGAAAAATTGTGGCAGTGAAGCCAAACACAAAAGCATAAATACTATATTCTTTTTTTTCCTTCAGTTAATTTCTTATAGTGGCAAAACTCCCATGCTGGGCCTCAGATAATAGGAGCCTAAGACTTTCTCCATCCTTCCCCAAGTTCTCCAAGCATCCTATGCCTGTTCCTGTCTGCCGCGACAAGCAGCAGATATACCTGATTCTGGAATATGTTCTAAGGAGCAGCTCTACAAGGAGCTGCAGAAGAACCACATATATGCTGAAATGCTTAGATTACTGATCATTTCAGCATATAAAAACTGCAGTTATTTGCAGAGAGATAATGCCTCACAATTTCCTCTGATCTCAAGGATTCTCTGAGGACACAATTGGGGTAAGTTTTATCATGCTCCAAGAGACAGGAATGTGCACATTCCATCAAATGTGCCACAGTCAGGTGGCAGGCTAGAAGCCTGGAGTCTGTGAGGTGCCTTTGGGCAAGTTGGTCACTGCTTGTGGCTATAGTGAGTTTCTGATTGCTTTTTATTTTCCTGCAGCTAATGGAGAAGTTTGTGGGTGCTCTGTCACAAAAACAATTGTAATTGCTGTTAGGAAAATTTTAATTGTACCTGTAAATATTTTGAACAAATCCATGTTTTTTAAAGTTGATGTGATTGTTTCTCTGTCTAAATGCCCACATACTTCTACTTAAATAACTCAAGGAGTAAGCACTGTGATCAATTTGTATAGGTCCTCCCAGAAACCTTGTAATTCATTTATAAATTCTTAGTAAAATCTCCTGTAAGTATTGTCTACTTGGCCTTCTTGCCATAGCAATTCATCATCTCCCCTCCCTTTGTAATATATTCCCTGACTGTTTTCCAAGGAAGTCTGAATGATTATTGCTGGTTTGCTGTGCTCCATATGCCACCTTTTCTGTTCCAACTAGTTGAGTTGCATATTTGTAAGAATTCTACCATTTTCCATGATGAATAAAATGCAGTTTTTATATTTTATTTAAATTATATGGAACGTTTAATATACCCTAAGCAACTGGAATATGACTGTCAAAAGAAAGAAATTTAAATCTAAATTTGAAAGTCCTGGACTAAACTAGAATTTAAAGTGATTTTAAATTTTTTATGTTAAATAGAGGCAATAAATAAAAAATTTTTTTTAAATCAATGTAACCTTCAGGAACTGAAGAATGCTAGTGTGTTTGGGATGTATAGAATGAGGGGAACTTTTGCTGGCAGTGGGGAAGTTAATAAGTGTCTTGTCTGGTTCTGTCAAATACTATAAGACTGCCCAAGAATTCTGATCTTGGTCCTCAGAATGATGACAGGTCAGTTATGAGGTCTTGACTTCTAATTAATTTTAAAATTATTATTTTTCACAACAAAGGCAAAATTTTGGGAAAAAAACATCAATTGCATTTGCCTCTTATTCTCCACCATTTCAGAGTAAAAGTTCTCTCTTGTTAATGATCTATTATCCATTTGTCATTTAGGTTATTTAGTCTTTATTATAATTTTAAATATAATTTTCATGAAAAATCAAGTATTTTATGCAGGTGTTTTTTTTTAGTTTAGCTACATCATTCCAAAATTATATTTCATCTCCTGAGAAAATATAACTTTCTATATTACTGAACCAAAATTATGACCTTATAAATGTGTTGGTTTTTTTTAAAGCCCAGAGACCTCCCAGAGACCCTCCCAGAGGTTATCAAACTTTTAGCATGTATCAGAATCCACTAGAGGGCTTTCTCAGATACACATCTCTTGGTTCCACGCCCAGTTTCTGATTTAGCACGTTTGGAATGGAACCTGAAAATTTGCATTTCTCACAAGTTTCCAGGTGCTCACAAGTTGCTGGTCCAGAGAACATACATTGAGGACCATTAATCCATTCCATTATTATAAAAATATACACATTCTGGCTTTATTTCTGGATTTTGATTTCTATTCCAGTGATCTGTATGTCCATCCTTGTGCCATTACCACACTGTCTTGATTACTGTTGCTTTGTAGTAATTTTGATTCCAGGAAGTGTGAGTCCTTCTTTGTTCTTTTTCAGACTATTTTGAGTCCCTTTCAATTCCATATGTAATTAGAATCAACTTGTCAGTTTCTAAAAAGAAGTCAGCTGGTATTCTGATAGGGATTGCCTTGTATCTTTAGATCATTTGGGGGAGTATTTCTATTTTAACAATATTGCATCTTCCTATCCATGATTGTGAAATATTTTTCCAATTATTTAGATCTCCTTTAATTTCTTTCAACATTATTTTGTAGTTTTCTGAGTAAAGTTTTGTACTTTCAAAAAAAATGTCTTAAGTATTTTATTATTTTTGATGCTATTTTAAGTGGAATTGTTTTCTTAACTTCCTTTTTGGATCATTGGAAGTGTATAGAAATACAGTTGATTGGGGAGCGGGCATAGCTCAGTGGTTGAATGCCTGCTTCCTATATACAAGGTCCAGGGTTCAGTCCCTGGCATCTCCTAACAAAAAAGAAAAAAAGAAATGCGATTGATTTTTGTAGACTGTGTCTTATATCCTGCAATCTTGCTGAACTTGTCTATTAGCTCTAATAGTTTTTTAGTGAATACCTTAGGTTTTTTCTATAAATAAGATCATGTCATCTGCAAATAAACACAGTTTGCATCTTTATTTCCAACCTGAATGCCATTTATTTATTTTTCTTGTCTAATTGTCCTGGCTAGAACCTCCCATACAATGTTGAATAGAAATGGCTAGAGTGGATATTCTCATCTTGTTCCTGATATTAGAGAAAAGCATCCAATCTTTCACCATTTGGTATGGTGTTAGCTATCAGTTTTTCATAAATGCCCTTTATTGATTTTAAGAATTTCCAGTCTATTTTTATCATGAAAGTGTGTCAGATTTTGTCATGCTTTTTCTGCATTTTTCAAATGACTATGTGGGTTTTGTTCTTTATTGATATGATGTATCACATTAATTGATTTTCAGTTATTGAATCAAACTTGCATCCCTGAGATTGTGGGAAAGAATCCTTGAGATTTGGCAGAATTTGGCTCAGAGTACAAAGACAGAATGTCTGGAATACCAGAGACTGGCTCAAGAGGAGAACCTTGCCAGTACTGTCTGGACTCTTGCTGACTCCAAGAGCTCAAGGATGAGATAAGATAGATACAGATAGATTAGAGAGTGCAAGCAAAGCACTCCTGCTTAAATTCCAAGAATAATCAGTGACTGTGCTTTTCTTCAGTAACAGGAACTTTACTCTGCTTATAAAAGTGCTGGGTTGTCTGTGCTTCAGGGCTAGGCAGTGGAGTTCTGCTAGCCCCCTGACCCCAGCTTTCTCTTAAACTCTTTATCTTGTCTTTCTTATATCGCGGTACCCTTCGCTGAGACACTCACTTTACATCAACAGAGATAAACTCCACTTGGTCATGGCATATAATTTTATGTATGTATGTATGTCACTGGATTCAGTTTGCTTGTATTTTGTTGGGGATTTTTGTGTATGTATTCATATGAGATCTGTAGTTTGCTTTCTTTTTTCTTGTACTGTCTTTGGTTTTGGGAAGTTGTCTATTTTGGGGGAGAATTTATGAAGAACTGGTATTCTTTAAATGTTTGGTAGAATTCTGCAGTGAAGTTACTTGGACCTGGTATTTTCTTGGTATTTCTATTTCTATTATTATTATTATTATTATTATTATTATTATTATTATTACTGTTTCTATCTACCCACTTATTATAGCTGTATTCAGATTGTCTAGTTCTACTTGAGTCAGCTTTGGTAGTTTGTGTACTAGGAGTTTTTCTATTTCATCTAAGTTATCTAATTTGTTGCCATACAATTGTTCATATGATTCCTTTATAATGCTTTTTATTTCTGTAAGAGCAGTGTTAATATCCCCCTTTCACTTCTGATTTAGATCCTCTTTCCTTTTTCTTGGTCATTCTAGTTTAAGGTTTGTCAGTTTTGTTGATCTTTCAGATAACAAGCTTGTGGTTTCATTGATTTTCTATATTGTTTTTGTATTCTCTATTTCATCAATTTCTGCCCTAATCTTTATTTCCTTCCTTCTACTTTGTTTAGATTTTGTTAGTTCTTTTTCTATTGTCTTATGATAGAAGGTTAGGTTATTGATTTCAAGTCTTTCTTCTTTTTAAATATAATGTTTTTAAAAGCTATAAATTTTTCTTTACTCACTGCCATAGCTGCATTCCATAAGTTTTGGTGTATGTCTTCATTTTCATTATCTCAGAGCATCTTCTGACTTTGCTTTTGTTTTCTTCTCTGACCCATTGGTTAGTCAGGTTACTTACAAGTGTGTTAAATTTCTACCTATCTTTGTTTTTTCCAAAGTTTTTCATGCTTTTGACTTTTAACATCATTCCATTATAGCCAGAGAACATATTTTGTATTATTTCTATCCTTTTAAATTTGTAGAAGTTTGTTTTATGATATACCATATGATCAGTTCTGGAGAATATTTCATGTGCATTTGAAAAGAACATATGGTCTGTTTTTGTTGGATCTAGTTTGTTAGTGTTGGGTCTAGTTGATTTATAGTGTTGATCAAGTCTTCCATTACCTTGATCTTCTGCCTAGTTCTATTCATTAATGAGAGTGGGGTATTAAAGTCTCCAGCTATTGTTGAATTGTTTACTTCTTCCTTCATTTTTGTCAGGTTTGCCTCATATATTTTGGAGCTCTCATATTAGGTGCATTTGAAATTATAATTGTTACATTTTCCTGATGGATTGGCTCTCTTTATTTCTAGTAACAAATGTTTTACAATCTATTTTGTCTGCTGTCAATATAGCTATTCCAGCTTTCTTAAGATTGTTTGTATAATATGTATTTTTCTATCCTTTTACTTTCTATTTATTTTTATCTTTGAATCTACAGTTTGTCTTCTGTAGATAGCATATAGTTGGATGTTTTTTTTGTTTTGTTTTTTTTTTCTTTTACAAAAAGTCTAACAGCCTCTGCCAATTGATTTATTTATTTAATCCATTCACATTATTTTTATATAGTTGGAATTAGATCTGCCATTTTACTTTTTATTTTCTACATCTTGTGTCCTTTTTGTATATCTTCCTCCTTTACTGTTTTTGTTTTCATTAAGTGAATGTTTTCTAATGCTGCATGTTAGTTTCTTTAATGATTTTTTTTTTCACTGAAATAACAAACGAGAAACTAAAATTAATAGAAGCTAGACTAGGAGCATATTTCTATGGCATAAGCAAGGATAATTTTCAAATATCACTGAAAAGCAAAATATATTAAGTGGAAATTGATATATGTATTTCTATTAGAATTGCAGGCTTCTATTGTATAAAGCTTATGAGAAACAAAATTTAGAGAGTCAAGAAAGATTGAAAGTGGATATTTACCATGTCTAAAATTGGCAAGGGACTAACAAATAAAATAGTTGAGAAAAATAAAGTACCCCAACTTAAATGGCCAAAATAGGAGCAATCAACAGAAGAGGAAATCCAGGTGACTATCAGGCATATGAAAAGATTTGCAAACATTCTTTTAGAGAAAGTAACCTCATACATAGGAAGCAGGTGCTCAACCACATGAGCTCTGCTCCCTACAAACATTTTTAAATTTTAGAAAGTTGTACCTAAGAACATTTTAAATATGGAATGTTTAGATAAGTAAAATGAAATGATGTCCACCATCCCCACTACTATTTAATTTTTACTGAAGGTTTTAGACAGTGCAGTAAGGCAAGGAAAATGAGTGAACAATTTAGGATTGGAAAGGAAGCAATAAAACCGCCTTTGTTTACAGAGCACATATGTAATATGAAGTATATATGTAAAAAAATTTTTTTTTGTTAGAATTACCCTCATGAATATAGACCCACGTATTCTTAACACAAATATTAGCAAACAAAATTCAGCAATGTGTAAAATAAAAGTATATACCATGGCCAAGTGAGATTTATTCCACTAATGCAAGGCTGGTTCAATTATTAGGAAAATAATCAATATAATGCAAGATATTAAAGGCTAAAGAAAAATCATATCAGTGGATGCAGAAAATTCACTAGAATAAATAAATTGAACAAAATTCTTTGTACAAGTTTCCTATCTGTGTATGTATGTAAAAAATACATACATAAGTATAAATGAATTGTATGTATCAACAATGAAAAATTGAATAATAAATTTTTCAAAATCAACTCACATCAAAAAATTAAAATACTTAGAGAATGAATATAATGAAACATGTACAAACCCTTCCATTATACTCATTCCTAATTACTTTATTGAAAACTACAATGTAAATTTAAGAAGGCCTGAAAAATGGAGAAATCTTTTCCATAGAATTCAGTGATTTCACTTTTCCTCCTTTCCAAGGATTTAGTGCTCCCGTGGGGCTGCAGTATCAATGGATGGTGTCCTGCTGGGGATTGGACTTGGTGAGCCCAAGTCATGGGAATTCTAGCTGAGCTTCCCTTGGCCACAGGGATCAGCTGGGGCTAACTGACCTGAGAAATAGTGGAGAGGGCTGGGGGCAGGAGGGTGAGGTCTGTTCCTGCATTATGTAGGTGGACACCTGGAACCCACTGAATCAAGGCCATGTGAGTGGCTGGGCCGCACTTTCTGCCTTACATTGTGAATGGCTGAAGCATTGCTGGGGCTATGACCTGAGGATATCGTGGCAATTCCCCAGGAGTCAAACACTGTACTCCCAACAACCCTGTGGGTACCTATCTCCCTATTTCACAGATGAGAAAACTGAGGCTCACAGAGGTGAGGCTTCATCTCCAAGGTTTCACAACTGATGAGGCAGACTAGCTGCAAATCCAAGTCAGTCTTACTCTGGAGCTACACCCTAAAGTCAGACACCCGTGGTCGGTGCTATTGCCGAATTTGAAGTAAAACACTAGTGGGCAGTTTTGAAGTCAGATACCCATGGTGGGTTCTAATGTATATTTGATGCCAGACACCACATGCTTGGCTTTAATGCAAGTCTGAGGTGAGACACCACTTGGACAGTTCTTAATGCAAGTTTGAGAATAGACTCTTAAGTTGGTTTTAATATAAGTGTTAGCTCAGACACCATGTGGTTGGTCCTAAAGCTACACTGAAGTTTGTGAATTTGGAAATGAGATGTGCAAGGGTTGCGCTGCAGAATTTGAAGTGATGTCAACCTTGTTCTGCACTTACCCCTGCGAAAAAATCTTTGATTTCTTTACATCTTAAATGATGTTTCCAATTAGAAAGTAGTGCAACAGGCTACGTGTAATTCATAAAATAATTCTGCATATGCATTTATTTTTTCCTTTAATAATTGTGACATAAATTGCACCTTTCCGTCCTGTAAAATACCTAATCATTACGTTTAAGATACTCGGTTCGGGCCATGTGCTTTTGAAGTTTGACACATACTATTTGCCCTAACTCTGCAAAGAGGCAACTCTGTTTCACGAGTCCATGAAAACCAAGGCCTATGATGGTGAGGACAGCGATGGGCCACCATGTCTCCAGCACTGTTTGCTGCACCCTGTTTTAACCTCACCGAGATATGGTCACTATTTCATTTTGCCATTTTGGTGAATGGATATTTGTTCGAAAAACATTCAAATCACTTAACAGATGCTCGCGAGGGAGCTTTTATCTTCATTTTCCATTTCACATCACAAGGATGAAGTCACTTGCTCAGGGACCCAAAATAGGAAGAGCGAGGCTGGATGAAAAGGCTGTGAACCCTCGATACCGTCGGAGCCAGTGCGCCCCAGGCCAGGACTCGGGAAACCTGCTGGAGACCTTGAGGACGGGGCGTGGGGTCGCCTGGCAGGCCCAGCGCCTCGTGGGCGCTCAGTAAATGACTCCTTTGCCGCCCACCTTCCAGCTCCGGGGTCCCCAGGTGGCGGCCGGTGGCGCGACGGGCCCTGCGTTACCCGGAAGGCTCTGCGCCCCGGGGGGCTCTCGGCCCGGCCCGTCCGGGCACGGGGCGTGTCAGTGCGCGACTCCTGGAGCCTCTTCTGGTTCTCGCCTCTCTATCTGGGGGCGTCGGAAGACTAGCCACGGCCGGGGTGCGGGTGTTCTCGAACGTGGAGCGCCGGGACGCGCTCTGGCCCCTCGGTCCTGCTCACGCGCAGGAGCGGGCGGAGGCGCCGCCGCTCCAGGGACCCGGCGCTTCTCCCGCCCGGCGTGCGGATTGTTTCCTGGGCCTTTTTGCTTTCTCTTTTCCCTGCAATTGGATTTGGGGGCTCTGAACAAGGTGGCTTAATCCAAGCCAGGGGTTATGTGCAAAGAGTCGCCCCCGGCAGCCAGTGAAATGGTGAAAGGGTAACCCAGGCACAGAAACTGTCACGTGGAAATTCCCGGCGCTGAGGCTGGGCTGTGAGCGTCCAGCGAACCGCAGGTGTACTTTCTGTCGGAGGCAGAGGAACAGGAGTTAGATCTGGAATGGCAGGCTGAGGATCTGGGCCTCTATTCTGAGATTGGTAGTCATAAAGAGTTTGGAACAGAGGAGGGGCATCATCTAACAGTTTTAACAGGATTCCTCTGGCGGCAGAGTGGATAGCAGGCTGTGAATTAATGGTGGAGGCATATGTGGAAATAAATGAAGACCCCTCCATGAAACCAAGCAAAGACATTTTTTCAAAGCTTGTAGCAAGGGAGTCAGCCACCATCATTTGCTTTTGGCAGAAGCTCAAATGTACAGGGAATGAGGAAAGTTTCAGACAGGCCCTAATAAGAAAGTTGTTGGCATGAGGAAGCTGGAGGCACACTTACTAGTCAGGACATCCTATGCCATTGGTTAGGGGATGTGATAAAATTATATAAAGAGGGAAGCGGCTGTGGCTCAATCAGTAGGGCTCCCGTTTACCATATGGGAGGCCCCGGGTTTGGTTCCCGGGGCCTCCTGGTGAAGGCAGGCCCGCCCGCACGGCGTGGTTAGTTGACCCAGTGAGCACAAGCAGCAAGGGGGGGATAAATGAAGAAATAAATAAAATCTTTAAAAAAAAAAAAAAATTATATAAAGAAAGCCCTGGGGGCGCCTCAGAGCCAACAAAAACAAAACAAAACCATGTCCTACTTCCTCTTTGAATTCCCTCTTGAGTTTTCTCATGAAATCTTTTGAAACTTGAAATCCTCACCAAGGTGGCTGACTCAGATAGCCAATCAAACCTCTAATTGTGTTTGACCCAATCCCCCCCCCAAAAAAAAAGCCTTACTGCTTTAAGCCCACCCCTTTAAGATGGACAAACCCTGTCCAATCAATAGGACTCAAGCTTTTTCCATTTCACGTTTATAAAAATTGCCTGCCATCTCTAGATGCTTGAAGCTGCTTCTGTTCTTGCAAGTGGTCTGTCTTCCTTGCTGCAGCAAAACTTTTGGTCTCCCAAATAAAATATAATCTGCAAACTTGACTCCAACTTGTCTTTCAACTGCTTTCTCTGGTTAGTTAGCTCTACAGTGAAAGCTGGAGCAAAAATTAGGGAAGCTGGAGGTTAGTAAACATGTCATAACCATTTTGGCCCCATTGCTGCCGTGGTTGTAGGTCAAATTTCTATTTTTTTTATTTTATGATCTGGCCATTGTCCCTTTGTATATCTAGTCTCTCACAGGGAAATCAGGGAGGATGCTCCTGCAATAGTCCGTGTAACTATTGGCAGGGACTGTTCCAGAGTAGTTGCAGTAGAAATGAGAGAAGAGGTGTTTTTTTTTTTTTTTATTTCTAAGTCTGCTATTTTCTGAATGGATGACAAGAGAGAGAAAAAGAAGGGTCGGATATGACCCAAAGTTTTGGACTTAGCAACTGTAAGGATAGAAATGCCACCAGCAAAGTTAGGGAGGTCAGTGGCAAGAATAAATTTTCAGGAGGTTAGGTGGAGATTAAAAGGTTGTTACTGATAAGGGTTAGCATGTATATGGGAGGCAAACTAATGTCTCCCCAAAATGTCTACGTCCTGGAAGCTTTGAATGATACCTTACATGGCAAAAGGACTTTACATAGGTGGTTAAGGTAGGATTTTAAGATGGAGATATTATCCTGGATTATCCAGGTGGGTTCAGTGTCATTGTAATGTTACTTATGAAAGAATGACAGGAGGGTCAGAGTCAGAGAGATTTGATGAAGGAGGTAGAGGTCAATTGCTGGCTTTGAAAATGGAAGAAGGGGCCATGAGTCCAGGAATGCAGAGACCTCTAGAAGCTGAAAAAGGCAAGGAAATAGATTCTCCCTTGGAGCCTGCAGAAGGAATACAATCCTGCCAACACCTTGATTTTAGCACAGTGAAACCCATTTTGGACTTATGACCTCCAGAAATGTGTATTGTTTTAAGCCACAAAGTTAGTAGTCATTTGTTACAGCAGCAAAAGGAAACTAACACAGTGTAGAATAGAGAAATTGAAGAGGACTGAAGGTGTCTGAGAGCTGCTTGTCGTTCTGGGTGCCTGTGGTTGAACAGGGCCAGGTGGGAGGCCTTTAAAGCAGGAATAAGGACTCTCCCTGGCAGTGGGGGCTTTTGGAGGTCTGGGGCAGGATGAGATCCTGATTGCATTACCAAGCATACTCTGGATGCTAAATGCAGAGTGATGTGGAGAATCCAGGGAAATGTCTACAATATGGACCAGAACGGTAGAAGTGGGGAGCCAGGGAAGTGTGAGCCAAAGAGTGATATACATGTGGGGAGGGAGTGTGAACCGATGGTCCTAGCATCCTGTTGCTGAGGGCTTAACTGAGAAGAGTAGGCCCAGGTTTGTATCAGGGAGACATGTCTGGAGGATCCCAGGAAAGTTGGCTGATGAGAGGGGGTGGGGCTCTACACGCCAGGCTCAGAACTTAGATGGCAACTATCTCCTCACCTGCCTGTGGTTGCAAGGAGCTGACACAACCAGTGCCTGGTGTCTCCTCTGACTTGGGGACTGGGAAGGTGGGTGAGGAGGAAATTGTGATGGGTGGAGAGACTGGGAGTCCATTAGTGAGAGGCTTTTCATGGACCTTGCTTCCCATGGTTGCAGGGCCATGTGACCTTTGAGGACGTGTTTGTGTACTTCTCGCAGGATGAGTGGGGGCTCCTGGATGATGCTCAGAAACTCCTATACCGCAATGTGATGCTGAAGAACTTTGCACTTATAGCTTCACTGGGTAATGTCACATATCGACCCCATTATCCTTTCCCCATTCCCTACCTCTCTGTCTTCTGACACTTGGATTCTGGGCACTGCTTCTTTCCCTGGTTTCCTGGGGAAAGGGCTGTTTGTGCCAGAGATGAGTTGTATCTTTTGCTGAGCAGCCAAGAGCCATTGCAGCCAAGAGTTTGGGAATCACATTTGGCTTGGCCACTTCCTGGGCTGGTGAATCTGTCTAGAATCATGGGACCTCTGTGCCCAAGGTTCTGTTCTCTTCGTTGAGATGACATTTTCTGAGGCCTGATTGTGCCAGGAATTGTAGGCACTGTCAGTCATTATTTGCAGAGACCAATGGGCTGCCCCTGCAAAACCTTCTTTCTCTTTTTTTTCTAAAGATTTGTTTATTTATTCCCCCACTCCCCGCCACTTGCACTCGCTGTCTGTTCTCTGTGTCCATTTGCTGCACATTCTTCTGTGTCTGCTTGTCTTCTCTTCTTCTCTTTAGGAGGCACCGGGAACCAATCCCGGGACCTTCCAACGTGGGAGAGAGGCACTCAATCACTTGAGTCACCCCAGCTCCCTGGTTTGTTGTGTCTCTCACTGTCTCTTTTCTGTATCTCTTTTTTTGTTGTGCCAGCTCTCTGCGCAGGCCAGCTCTCCACCTGGGCTAGCTTGCTTTCACCAGGAGGCTCTGGAAACCAAACCCAGGATCCTCCATATGGTAGATGGGAGCCCAATCGCTAGATCCACATCTGCTTCCTGCAAAACCTTCTTTTGAAGTCTTTTTGTATAGTTAGTTTCCTTACCTGTGGTCTGTCCTGGGCCAGTGCCAGCCACTCATCTGTCCTGTCTTTCCCTTAGGAATGGCATCTTCCAGTCCACACATAGTGACCCAGCTGGAGCAAAAGGAAGAGTCTTGGGTACCTGACCAGGTAGAAATGACTCTTTCCACAGCAAGAGACATCCAGAGAGGACCAGGACCTGGTGAGTGGATGCTGGGGAAGGATACAATGTCAAGGCTGGATTCAGATGGTATCAGCAATATTTACTGTTCACACCACTGTTTGGTTCCAAGGCCAGTGACCACACATTTCTACCTATCCTTCCTCATTCTTGACACTTTGCAGCTTATCGTTTCCAGTCTGATTTCTGGCCCTTGCCATCCCCCATCTGGCTTCTACCTCTCATATATTACTTTCCACTGCTCAATCTGCAGTACTTTCCAATATTGGCCTACACTTAATGTGTCAAGAAATGTAAATAGTCCTTGAAACCAGCTACTCACTTGTCATTGGACTTCCCTGGGCCTGGATACACCCTTCTGCACAGCACTCATCTGTCACCAATAGCCAAAGCCCTACTGAAAGCTATTTACCAAGGAATGAATTGGAGAATCTGCCTTGCCTCCCTGCAATGCACTCCATCTTCACATCCTCACCCTTCAGTAGCTCTCCCCCATTCTGTGACCTTCAGGGGCCCACTACTGCCCAGCAGCCCTTCTTCAACCTGACCCTGGCTCTCTTGTCCTGAAAACAATCCCTTTTGTGATGGGGCTACCCCCTCCCACCAAAGTCAGTGTGCATTTCATCAGCATTTCTCTGCTTTCAGATAATTGGCATGGAGTGGAGGATGAGGAGGCATCTTCTGAGCAGAATGTTTCTTTAGGAGTCTCACTGGCCAGGACTCCCAGTGCAGGTCCTTGCATCCCAAAGATCCACCCCTATGGCATGTGTGGCCCAACATTGAAAGGCATTGTGCATCTGACTCAATATGAGGGAATAAAAGCTAGGCAGAAACCATACGTGTGGGGCGTATATGGGAAACAATTCTGGCTCACTGTAAACCTACACCAGCATCAGAAGCAGCACAGCAGAGAAAAAACCTTCAAAAGGTACATGGGCAGAGACTCTATGAAGAGCTGCATGGTCTACACACCAGAGGAGATGTACATGTATGGAGAGAATGGGATGGACTTCCCAACAACCTCTACCTTTCTTCATCACCACAACCCTCCCAATGGGATGAAGCCCCATAAAAACACTGAGCATATGGGCACCTTTCACACTGGGCAGAGGCATCACAAGTGCACTGAATGTGGGGAATCCTTCAGCCGCAAAGACACACTTGTTCGGCACCAAAGAATCCACACTGGAGAAAGGCCTTATGAGTGCATTGTATGTGGGAAATCTTTTAGCCAAAGCTCTGATCTTTTTAAACATCGGACAGTTCACACTGGTGAAAGGCCTTATGAGTGCACCGAATGTGGGAAATTCTTTAGGCAAATCTCCGGCCTTATTGAACACAGGCGAGTTCACACAGGTGAAAGGTTGTATCAGTGCAGTGTATGTGGAAAGTTCTTTAGTAGCAAGTCTAACCTCATTAGACACCAGGAAGTTCACACAGGAGCAAGGCCTTATGTGTGCAGTGAATGTGGGAAAGAATTCAACCGCAAACACACACTTGTTCTGCACCAGAGAATTCACACTGGAGAAAAGCCTTATGAGTGCAGCGAATGTGGGAAATCCTTCAGCCAAAGCTCCCACCTTATTGTGCACTGGAGGATTCATAGCAATGATTATGAGTGCAGCAGATGTGGGAAAGCCTTTAACTGCATCTCTAAACTCACTCAGCACCAGAAAGTTCACTCTGGAGAAAAACCTTATGAGTGCAGCAAATGTGGGAAAGCCTTTACCCAAAGACCAAACCTTATCCGGCACTGGAAAATTCACACTGGAGAAAGGCCTTATGTATGCAGTATATGTGGGAAAGAATTCAACCGGAAGCACACACTTGTTTTGCATCAGAGAATCCACGCTGATGAAAAGACTTAAAATTGCAATGAATGTGGGAATTCCTTTAGGCAATGCTCCTACCTTATTGTACACTGGAGAATTCATCAGAGGAATTATGAGTGCTAATGTGGGAAAGCCTTTAGCTGCATCTCTCAAACTCATTGAGCACCAGAAAGTTCACACTGGAAAGGCCTAGCAGTGCAGGGAATGCGTTATCTCCTGTTTAACCCAACAGTGTACCATAGAGGAAAGCTCTGAGAGTAATCTTTGTGAGGGAGCCGTCAGTCAGAAGTGGAACCTCATACACAGGAACACCCACACTGGGGAAGTTCCCCACAAATGCCAGGTAGGTAAGATGCTTTCAGGAGCTGTGTTGCACTTTTAAACTGCCAAGGGCCTTTGCCAGGGTTATGTGACTGCCAGTAGTTGTGGCAGAAGCCACCTGACCTCTACCATCTGACAGAGTCTCACACCGGTCCCCCCAGCATGCTTAGCTTAGGTAGGTCTCTGTGCTCCCCCCGTCCTTGGAAGAAATCATGAGTGGTCTCCTGGCCCATGTGGGGCCTCACTTCCTCCCATCTGACTTGTTTGGCCATGAAAGTAATCAGTTTTTTCCTGGAGAATATGAGATGAGTTCTGCTGGTGGCTTGCAGATGTTTACCTTCATGGACATTTTTTGGTCTCATTTGATGGTTATTATGGATATAACCAATCCTGCAACTGTTTGCCTCATTGCTCTTGTTTGTGTGATTAAAAAGAAAAACTAATTGTGTAAGCCTCCTTTCATCTTGGGGGTTCTGTTCATTATGCAGTGTTTTGAGAACAGAATTTTGTTCTACGAGCATGAAGAGCTAAATAGCTTTTGTAGGAATCCCCAGTTTTCTGTTGGAGAAAGGACATGGCAAAGAATAGTCTCACTCCATATCCTTCATTAAAGCCAAAATCTTATTCCCTCCAGGTGTCCTGTGTTGTTTTAAATCAGGGGATCTTAACCTTTTTTGTTCCATGGACACTTTTGCCAGTCAGGTGAAAACCACGGACCCCTTCTCAGAATGTAGCAGCAGATAGTTTTATGACATTCAACATTGGCATGTCTTTACATTAAATTTTATGATCATTCAAAATTAATTCAAGCTCATGGACCCCCTGAAATTTTCCACAGACCCCTTGGGGGTCCATAGACCCCTGGTTAAGAGCCCCTGTTTTAAATTAACCACTTGAGACATCTTCCTTTCAGCAAGTTATTACCAAAGTATTCCTGTACATTGTTCCAACACAGGAGGTGTTCCTGCCCACAACAGAAAGATTAGTCCCTATATGTTATTTTATTTGTGATTTTCAGCCCATGCTCTGGATATTTATGTGGTGGCAATAAAGCAGCCAGGAAAGAAATTTGACATCTATATCCTTGCACAATTCCCAACTCTGCCTTCTATCAACAGAATTTGATAGACAATGAATTAATCTTCTCTGTATCCAGATAGCAGTTATGTACCTTCCTTGGGATAATCAGGACAAGATACACTTGAATCATTTTCTGTAGGACTTGATTCTCATATCAAGTCCCATCAGAAAATGGCTGC
The DNA here is from genome assembly GCA_026826555.1 of Tolypeutes matacus. Taxonomy (NCBI): domain Eukaryota; kingdom Metazoa; phylum Chordata; class Mammalia; order Cingulata; family Chlamyphoridae; genus Tolypeutes; species Tolypeutes matacus. Next base: position 1,416,935 of record JAKSZT010054317.1, read on the forward strand.
TTTGGCAAATTAATGTATGATGCCCACAAGCAGGTCACAAAACTTAGGATCTTCCTTATGAATTCACTTTTCACTAAGGCTTGTGAGACAGGCTTGCTACAGGAATGCCCCAAATCATGGCATGAGGGGTCACACAGACACAGTCCCCCTGGACTTACTGTAACCAGGCAGGCAGCCTCACCTTGAGAGAACACCATACCAGAAGGGTGGGTTGATGATGTGATGAAAATTACAATAGATACACAGGATGCCCCAAGTTACTGTCTACACATTTCTGGTATAGATGTAATAGGGGCTGTGTTGGGTTGAGGGTTTTAGGCTCTTTCCTGGGAGTGCTGTGCCCACCTGAAAGATAGCTTATTGTGGAATAAAGGTAAAGCCCTGCCTATGTGGTGGTTTCTACCTTCCCGCACTGTTCTAGGTGGTTCACACCATCAACTCATCTCACTTCACAACATGCAGATGGCCTGTTGTCCCTATTTTACACATGAGGAAACTGAGGCACAGAGAAGTTAGGAATCTCAGCAATGGTCAGTCAAGCAGTAAGTATGGAACTGGAATTGGCATACAAGAGTAACTGGTCTCTGTGCGGTCCCCAGGCTCTGAGGTGTAAAGCAACTGAAACTGAGGTCCTAATGCAGCGGTCCCTGTCCCCAGCCCTCACTGTTCTGCTCTGGAAAGGGCATCGCTGTCTCTGCCGTGATAACATGGGGTCTTCACTCGTCTTCATCCTCACCAGTCCTGGGAGGACGTTGGGCTCTACTGCGAGGACATCCTGCTCACGGTTTCTATCATCCACCGGCGTAGCCCATGTCCTGTGCCTCCCGCTGGCATTACTGGTTCTCCCTTTTCCCATCTCGGTCCCTCTCCTCCTCTCTGTTTTCCACCCAGCAACCTGAGTTTTTCTTAAAATCTACATCAGAGAATGTCACTTCTTGCCCCAGCCCCCTTCTGGCCCCATCACTCTCCCTACCACACTAGTCCTTCCTTCCTGCTGCCCAGCCCCACACTACCCCTGGGCCATCCAACAGGTTTTCCCGTGTTCACCTCCCGCTTGAGTCATCTGAGCCCTCAAGACCCTTGGGTCAAATCTCCTGAGTCATTCCTCAAGGAGGAGGTCCCTGACCCACATCACTGCCTGTGTTACCCAGTGGTACTGGGGATTGAACCCAGGACCTCCAACATGCAAAGCAAGCGCACAGCCACTGAGCTACACCCGCTCTGCGCTGCATTACTGGTTTTTTTGTTTTTTTGTTTGTTTTTTAAAGATTTTATTTATTTATTTGTCCCCCCCTTGCTGCTTGTGCTCACTGTGTCCCTTTGCTGTGCGTTTTTCTATGTCTCCTTGTCTCCCTTTGTTGCGTTGTCTTGCTGCGTCAGCTCACTGTGCCGCACGGGCTGACTTGCCTTCATGAGGAGGCCCCGGGAATCGAACCTGGGGCCTCCCATGTGGTAAACGGGAGCCCTATCAATTGAGCCACATCCGCTTCCCTGCATTACTGTTTGATGCCTGAACTAGAGAGGTCAAGGCCACTGGTGCACGGAAATCAGCCCGAGAAGGCCCCGGAGCAAAGACCTGATCTAGAGGAAGGTGGGGGTTCTGGTTTTTTTTTCATGAAGGGTCAGCCAGTGTCCAGCCAGTTTCTGGAATGTGCAGTGGAGGGTGATTCCAGGTGAAGGATCTCTTCTTGCAAATTAGCCACTGTTGCTTGGACAATGGGCATTTTACCCAGGAGGTGGAAAGGAAGAGCCAGGGAACAGGGACTGTGAGGACCACAGCGGAAATTCTCAGTCCTTCGGCTTCTTTCACAACGTCCACAATAGGGAAAGTGACCATCGCCTCCAAGAGCAGGAATCTGCTAGCCCCAAAGCCAAAATGTTCCCCCAGAATGACCCGCACCATGACCCTTCTAGGGACGGCGGTTCCTGGGTCCCCACCCCGGTCACCTGGCATTCAAGACCCCACCCAAAGCCCGCTCTGCCCACAGGCTCTTATGGTGGCCGCCAAGGCTCCGGCTCAGGTAAGAGCTGTGCCCTCCAGGCCCTCACCCACCCTCTCCCTCTCCTCCAAATCATAAAGCCCTGCGGGAGGGGCACCTGCTCCCATCGCTGCAGCCCAGCTCCCAGTATCCCTGGTCTTGGGGCATTGGTGGATGGAATCCTTAACTGACAGCCAGTGTGATCAGGTGTGGAAGAGGGTTCCAGGCAAAAGGACTGGTGTGTGTAAAGGTTTGGAGGTTAGACAGAGCCAGGAGCTTTCAGGAAACTGAGAGTCTGTCTTGTGTCTGAAGGGAACAGTGTGAAGGTGGAATCTCTCCTAAACGGAGGGTTAGGGGTTGCATCTTTATTTTCAAGGCACAGGGAGCCACGGGACATTTTGAACAGAGAAGAAAGGTGATCTTACTTAGGATGTTTAATGTTCCCAAAGGCTGCTTAGAGGAAGATGAGACTGAAAGTGGGAGTGATCAAGACGCTAAGGCACAAGGATGTTCAGTAGTTGTCCAAGATCACACAGCTGGTAAGAAGCAGCACTGATGACCAAGACACAGAGGTTAGAGAGTCAGCTCAGGGCCATCTGTTTCCAAGCCTGGTCAAGGGCACAGAGGAGGCCCAAAGCCATGGGGCCCCACCATGGTTGCAGGCCCTTCTCACAGGTTCCCATGCCTGAAGAAGCATCTGTGGAACCTACACAGAGACGTGGAGGCTATCTCCAGCCCTCACTGGTCCAGCACTCCATCCACAAGATTGTTGTGTCCCTTCACCTGCCATTCCTCCAGCTCTTGGGTCTGGGTACTCTGGAGAAATCCCAAGCCCAGAGTTATATGAAGACATTTATGGCAACCAATTGGAAAAAGGTATGGAAAATTATCCCAAGAACAGTTACCAGCATGTGGAAATGGTGGGAAGTGTGGCTGAGCTGAGCTGAGAAAACAGAAGGTCTCCTTTCTTTCTAAGTAGGAATAAAGTAGAGGGGGCAGGAGTCAGACCTAGCATGTGGCTGCCTAACAAGTTGGGCCTCTATTCTAGAAATAATGGGAGCTTTGGATCAGAGAATGGAGGTTATCTTAACACGCTCCATCTGGCTGCACAGAGAACAAACTGTAGATGAGGGGGGAAGCTATTGGAATAGCCCAGATAAGTGTTGATGGCCATGGATGTGGGGTCCATTTTTAAGAAGGTTCAACTGGATTTGTGATGTGGTGGGTGAAGGAGAGAAAAGGAGGAGTCAGAAATAACCTCAAGGTGTTTAGTCCTGGTACGTGGACAAATGGAAGCTTCATCAACTGAGACGGAAGTAAGTGGTAGGAATAATTTTCAGTGGGAATATCAGGAGTTTGGCTTAGACCATGTTAAGAATCTGAAACATTTCAAAGAACACTGAACTCACCCAGGACAACTAACAAGGAGGTAAGGATTGGCAACCACCATCACAAGGAAATGAGACAGCCTACAACTGCAAGCAAGAGAGTCCCATCCATCAGCTGTATGGGATCGAAGCCCCCTCTTAATTAGAGGTGGAGTGGACATCAGCATCCCAGAATCCTCAGGATTGGGGAATGAACTATGGACTAGAGTGGACTTACTGGTATTCTACTATAGACTTATTGTGATTCTAGCAATGGAAGTAATTACAACATTGATGTGGAGGCAGTGGCCACTGGAGGATCTGGGAAAAGCAGTTGTAATACAGGGGCTTTTTCAGGACTTGGAAATCGTCCTGAATGACATTGCAATGACAGATACAGGCCATTATGTATCTTCCCATAACACGCAGAACAGTATGGGAGAGAGTGTAGACTACAATGTGAACTAGGTCCATGCTCAGAGGTAATGCCCCAGGATGTGTTTATCAATTGCAGTGAATATGCCACACTAATGAAGGATGTTGTTTATGTGGGAGGATGTGGGAGGTGTGGGGAGTGGGACATATGGGAATCCCTATATTTTTTGTTTAAAATGTATGTAATCCAAGTATCTTTTAAAAAAGAAAAGAAAATTCCTATATAATTGTATCACCCAAAGAAGGTAATTTTAGAGAAACCAAATTACTGAATCAGCTTATTATTAGTTCCTCAGAATTAAAAATTCCTGTTTGAAAATAGACATAAATATGTTCATAATAATAATAAAAAAAAAAAGGACAGTGAATGGAAGTGTCAGGTGGCCAAGTATACACACAGGTCTGAAACTCTAGGGAATGGTTCAGGATGGAGACATCAAAAAGTAGTAGCTATGGGCAGCAGGTGTCACTCAGCGGTTGAGTTCCTGCTTCCCACCTATGAGGTCCCGAGTTCAATCCCTGGTACCTCCTTTGAAAAAAAAAAAAAAGAAAAATGGTAGCTGTGTGTGGACCAGGGTGGCACTGCGAATCATACTTATGAGAGGGATTCGTCCAGTCGTGATGGTAATGGCATTAGCCAACCAGGAAGAAGAAGGTGGGTGCCAAAGTCTGGGTCTTGGGCACCTGTTTGGGGGTGACGGACTTCACAAACACAGCTGAGGAAGAGAAATGTCCATGAAAGTGGGACATGGAGAGGATGGTCTGGCAAGTCACCAAGTCTTCCAAGGAAAGAGTACACATGATATGGATGCAGAGGCAAAGGCGTAATTGAGGCCAGGTGACACTGACGCTGGGGTTGCTGCTTATTCACCACTCTACAGACTCACTAGGGATTTGTGGTGAGCTTTAGTGAGGTCTGGGGTGTTTCAGTCTTGCTGGTGGGGAAAGTGGGGGGCAAACATGGTCATCCATGAGAGTCACTATACCTGGTCAGGGCACCAATGAGGCTGGGTTTTGAATGAGGGTTAAGTGAAAAGAGGATTGTGGCTGCTGAAGGGCAGCTAGTACAACACAGAAGTAGAAGAGGGAGTTGGGTATCTGCGATTCTCACATGCTTGTAGGTGGCAAATGTTGAAGCAAGGATCAGAGGCAGGCAGGGAGGCCTTCATAGCAGGATGTGGAGCTGCCCCTGGCAGTAGGAGCCATTGGAGTTCTGGAGTAGTACTGTTTGACTTTGCCAAGCACTCTCTTGATTCATGTGCCAGGTTACATGGGGTGAGATCAAGGAGATGACTTTGGTGTGGGGCAGGGAGGTGGCAGTGACTAAGGGTTGTGACTTTAGGTTGTAGAGATATTAAAGAGACATGATCTAAAGATTGGTATGCACATGGAGAGGGAGTGTGAACTGATGGATGCAGGGCCATGGTATTGGGGACTTAAGGGTGAAGAGTGAGTCCACAGTTATTGTGTAGAAAAGGCATTGTATAGAAGACCTCGTGGAAATTGCCTGGTGGGATGAGGTGTAGCCCTGCAGCCTCGGACTACAGCTTAGATGGTGTTTATTTGCCCACCTGCCTGTTTATGCTGAGGAATGGACACAGTGAGTAATGGGACCATGAAAGAAAGTGGCACCAAGGACACCAGGGCCTGGTACTTCCTCTGAGCTGGGGAACTTGGAAAGGGGATGGGCACTGGGATATATGTACAGAGGGGTGGATTGTGAGTCCTCAAAGAGAGACTCTTCATGGTTTCATCTCTCTTCATAATGGCAGGGCAGTATGACCTTTGAGGACATGGCTGTATACTTCTGGAAGGAATGAGATCTGCTTGATGAGGCTCAGAGATGCCTATACAATATGTGATGCTGGAGAATTTGCACTTAAAACCTCACTAGATGAGGGCCTCACACTCACCCAAGTGACCTGGGCTGGGTTTTGCTTTCCATTTTTCCCCAGGATCTGCTCTTTCCTTCTCATCTCTACCCTGGGTGTTGCTTCCTTCCACAGTTCTCTGGGTAGGTGCTGTCATTGCTACAGCTAGGTTGTTTGAACTGCCCTCTTTTTTCCCCCTGCAGCCCTAACACCTGTTGCTCCAAAGCCTCACAGGGAAAGATTCAGAGTCTGTTGTCTTGCAGTGAGCCTAATGGATCCCACCTTGCTTGCCCTCTTCCTGCCAGGGTGTGTCCAGGTCCATAGCACATTTGTGTCCAGGTTCTGCTGCCTGCCTGTGCCAGCAGTTGCAGTTACTATCATGGTTACTACTACATAGACCATGAGCTGTTCTTGCAAGACCCTCTTCTGAGGTTCTTTTTGTAATATTCAGCTTTCTTTTGTGTGGTCTGTTGTTTGATGAGTTGCTCTGGGTTGATGCCAGTCACTTGTATGCCCTGTCTTTCCCTTAGAATTTGTATCATCCAAGTCCTATGTAGTTGCTCACATGGGAAAGGAGGGAGAGCCCTGAAAGCCTCACAGGAGAGATATGACTCCAGCCTCAGCAAGATGGGCTCAGAGGAGACCTGGCCCTGAAGGGTTGCAGCAGGGGGAGGGCATGACATCAGGGCTGTGTTGAGGAACTTTCCTATGTCACGTGTGTTTTGGTAACAATGCCACTGGCCATACCTCATGTGGCAGTTTGATATAGTAATGAATTCCAAAAATAGATACTGGATTATGCTTGTAAACTGGTCTGTTATCTGGGCATGACTAAGTTATGATTAGGGCTTTGTTTGGGCCACGTCAATAGGGCATTGAGCCCCGCCCCTTGGTGGGTGGGGAATCAAAGATAGAAGACATGGCAAAGGACAGAGTTGGAGTTTTGATGTTGGAGTTTTGATACTGAATTTTACTGCTGGAGCCCCGGGAAGTGAACACACAGAGGAGCTTGGTCGTGAGGAAAGAGAGAAGGCCCTGAGAAGAGACGAGCCGTTTGCCTGACAGTTCACAGCTGGCCTTACGGAGCGAGGCAAAGCCTAAAGAGCTTCATAGTCTACAGCTGACCTTGTGGAAGAACCAGAGGAGCTGAGCCCAGAGAGAAACGGAGCCCCAGGAAGAGAGGAACCCAAGAAGCCTGAACCCTGGCAAACGTCGGCAGTTGTCTTGCTCCAACACGTGGCAACAGACTTTGCTGAGGGAAAAAGCTTATGCTTTATGTCCTGGTAACTAAGCTTCTACCCCAAATAAAGACCAACAGATTTCTGGTATTTTGTATCAGCACCCCTTTGGCTGACTAATACACCTCATTTCTACCTTTTCTTTCCTATTCTTGATACTTTGACAACTTAACACTTCTACTGTTTTCTAGCCCCTGGCTGCTCCCAGCTCTCCTGCCTTCTATCCTTTCCTTTCCACTACAATCTCTGTAATGTTTTTCCAGCCTTGGCCCACATATGATATGTGATGAGATTTTCATATATCCTCAGATAGTCCTTGAATACCATCTATTAAGTTGTAATTGGATTTTCCTGTGCCTGAACACAAACTTTTGCACACTGCTTACTTGTCACCAGGAGCCAAGGCCAGTGCCAGAAGAGTTATTTGGAGAGCCTGCCTCTCCTAGCTTTGCTGCATCCCATCCTTGAGTCCTTCTTCTTGTGAAGGCTTGATAATTTGGCAACCATTGGAGTCCCAGATCTGCAAAGCAACCTGTCCTCAACCTGAATCCATCTTCTTTGTCCTGAAAACAATCCCATGTACTCATTCCTTGGTGTGTCAAGGCACACATTTTTTATGAAGTTGCCCCCATCCCTAAAGACAACATGCATGCCATCATTTCTCTCCTTTCATAATGTTCATGTGACTCAGAGAATAAGGAAGCACCTTCCAAGCAGAGTGTTTCTGTGGAAAGAGTGTGGAGGACTCCAAAGCCAGATCCATCAACCCAGAAGGCTCATCTCTGTGAGATATGAGTTGCTGTCATGAAAGACACTTTGTACCCGGCTGAGCACCAAGGAATACAACCTGGGCAGAAATGGTGCATGTGTGGGGCATGGAGGAAAAAATTCTGACTCAGTACAAACTTTCACTAACACCAGAAAGAGCACAGTGGTAATAAATCATTCAGCAAGGACATGGACATGGCCTTTGTGGAGAGCTACAGATTCTGTGCATCAGGGAAGCACTTCATTTGTGGAGAGATTAGGAAGTAATTCCCCACTAAGATGGGCTTTCTCCAACACCAGGCTGCTCCAAAGGGGTGAAACCACATGGCAGTACTGAGCATGGGGAGACCTCTCAAAGGGGGAAATGTCATTGTAAGTGTGGCAAGTGCAAGAAAACCTACAGCTGCAAAGCACACTTGTTCAGTCCACACTGTAGAGGGGCTTTATGAGTGCAGTGAGTGTGGGAAAGCCTTCAGCTACAAACACACACTTGTTGAGCATAAAAAAGTCCATAATCAAAGGCTTTATGAGTGCAGTGAGTGTGGGAAAGCTTTTGGGTACAAATCCAAACTTGTTCCGCATGAGAGAATTCACACCGGAGCAGGGCCTTATTGGGTGTGGTGAATGTGGAAATACCTTTAACCACAAATTCAGCCTTATTCAACACAGAGAGTTCACGCTGGAGCAAGGCCTTGTGAGTATGGGAAATGTGGGAAATCCTTTAGCCAAAGCTCCAACCTTGACCAATGCCAGAGAGTTCACACTGGAGTAAAGCCTTGTGATTGAGGTGACTGGGAATTCCATGAACTGTAAATCCAGCCTTACTCAATACTGGAGAGTTCATGCTGGATGAACATGGGAAATCCTTTAGCCAAAGCCACAACCTCATCCACACTAGAGAATTCACCCCGGTGCAAGGTCTCATGAATGTGGCAACTGTGTGGAATCCTGTAACTGCACGTTCAGCCTCCTTCAGCACCCGCGAGTTCACAGCGAAACAAAGCCTTCTGAATGTGGCACACGTGACAAATCCTTTAGAAAAGGGTGCAGCGTCGTTCTACACCAGAGAATTCATAGTGGATAAAGGCCTTAGGAGCGTAGCAGCGGTGGGAATCCTTTACCCAGCACTGCAGCCTCACTGAGCACCAAAAACTTCATACCCGTTACCCTTATGAAAACAGCCAATGTGAGAGAGCCTTCAATTACTGCTGTGCATGACTGAGCACCAAAAGCTTCACCCAGATATGTTTTGTGATGCAGCAAATGTGGGAAAGCCTTTAGCCAAAGATCTAATCTTGTTCAGCATTAAAAATTTCAAACAGGAGAATAGCCTTAGACCTGCTTAGAATTTGCTATCAATGTTTTCAATATAATGGCAATATAGAGCCTTTGCGAGGGAGCCATCTGCCTGAAATTGAATCTCCTTTCATAACATCCACAGTGGTAAGATTTCCTATGAGAATCCCAGCTATGTGAGATGCTTTCAGGAGCTGCACTGCACATTCTAACCTGCCCAGAGTCCTTTCCAGAGTAATGTCACTGCTAGGGTCTGTGGTAGAAGCCATTTCACCTCCACCACATAGCAGGTCCTCACAGTGCATCAATAACCCCAACATGCTCAGGGAAGATAGATGTCTGTGGTTTCTTCCATTCCCTAGAGGAAATCATTGTCTGACCCATGGTGGGGTTAGGAGGGATGTTCATATTCCCTTCTCTCTGACTAGCTAGGGCATGAATGTGACCCAGTTGTGGCCAAGAGGAACCAATCTGGGTACTGCTGGTGGATTGTAAAGAAGATTTACCTTCTTCATGGCATTGTTGGTCTCACATGATGCTCCTGATAGACTTTCCAACCACCAAATCACTGACTTGGAAATTGTCTGCTTCAAAGTGCTTTGGGTTATACCAAGTCATGGGAAGCGGGTGTGGCTCAAGCAATTGAGCTCCTGCCTACCGCATGGGAGGTCCCTGGTTCAGTTCCTGGTGCCTCCTAAAGAAGACAGCAAGCTGTTGTGATGGGCAGGTGCGGCAAGCTGTCGCAACAAGAGACACACACAAAAAAAAACATAATGAGAGACACAACAAAAAGCAGGGAGCAGAGATTCCTGGTGCCTTTTAAAGAAGACAAGCAAGACAGCGAGCTGACGCACAGCAAGCTGACACAACAAGATGATGCTACAAGAGACACGAGAGAAACATAATGAGAGACACAACAAAGCAGGAAACAGAAGTGGCTCAAGCGATTAGGTGTCTCCCTCCCACATCAGAGATCCTGGGTTCAGTTCCCGGTGCCTCCTAAAGAAACAAGGAAGGTGAACAGACACAACAAGTACAAATAACGAAGGGGTGGGGAGAAATAAATAAATAAATAATAAATCTTTAAATAAAGGTCTTATTGTTTAAACTACCTTTAATCTGGAGGGAGGTTGTGTTCATTGTGCGGTGTGGGTTGAAAACAGAATTGGCCTCTGCCAGTATGCAGGAGTGAACACCTGCTATGGGCCCCCAACTTTGTGTGGCTGGGAGGGGACAGTATGACCACAGAGTGCCTCTCACTGTAGTTTTGGCCTAATTTTCATTCTTGCTCAAGGTCTTCTAAGAAAGACTACAAGACTTTGTGGCCTGGATACCAGGAATTTTGGGGGCCCAGAGGTGACCCTGAGGCAGTTGTTGTGACAACCTCCAGTATTTCTTTTTGGATAATGTGAATTATTTCGCTGGGTCACAGGGGATATATAATTCCCAGCAATGTTGAGGGCAATCTCTTCCCCAGGTCCTGCGAAGCAGCCATGTACCCTGATGTCCAGAATTTACTTGGCTGGTGTCACTGCTTGTAAGACTACAGGGGCCAGAGGGGACCATAATTGGCACAGAAACACCGGATTCAAAGGGAGTAGAGGAGACTGCAGCAAATTGGAGTGAATGTGCCTCCTTTAAAATGCTCCCACAAATGTTCCAGCCAGTATGGCTATGTGGGATGAGCATGTAGAGAAACTGTCAGGACCTCCAGGCTTGTATTTCTTATAGCTGACATCATTGTCAGAGCAAATAATACAAAGGCTTTGTGGAATCCTGTAGCCTCTCTGCACTGTTCACTCAAAGCCATTTCTGCATAGTCAAGAAAATGATGGTAGACATCTTGTAGTTCAGGAATGTGACTTTGGTGAATCAGCCAGCATCCCTGTTAATTCAAAAGGGCCTTCATTGCTTGCCACTATTTCCTGCCACTGATGCAAGGCTGCTTTTCCCAGAGCGTGAGGAGAGAGGTGGTGGAATTGATATGGGGTGGCCCAACCTAATTTTCCAAAAGGAATGAGAGAATTCAGATTTCTATTTGAAAACATTTATTTTTAATCTTAGAATTTTTCTCTTTATTTTTACAAACACACACTTCTCACACTTCTCTTTCCCCCTCCTTGCCTTGCTCCCTTACCTAGTAATTTCTAATTTGCTTTCTAGTAATTTGCTATTTCTAGTAATGCCTCATAAGTGATATACAATCTTTTTCTTTAAATCAAGTTGAGGAATTTCTCATCTATTTTGTTTTTGTGAGTGTTTTTATCAAGAAAGGGTGCTAGATTTTGTTGAATGCCTTTTCTGCATCTATTGAGATAATCATGTGGTTTTTCTCCATTCTATTTATGTAATGTATTACATTGATTAATTTTCCTATGTTGAACCATCCTTGCATTGCCTGGATGAATCCCATTTGGTTATGGTGTATAATCTTTTTAAGATGCCGTTGGATTTGTGTGCTATTTTGTTAAGGATTTTTACATCTATATTCACAAGGGAAATTGGTCTAAAATTTCCTTTTCTTGTGATGTCATCACAAGCCCTTTGGTATCAGAATAATACTGGCCTCATAAACTGAATTAAGTTGTGTTCCCTTCTCTTGAATTCTTTGGAAGGGTTTGAGAAGGATTGGTTTTAATTCTTCTTTAACTATTTGGTAAAATTCACCAGTGTAGCCATCTGGTCCTAGACTATTCTTGGTGGAAAGTTTGTGATATTTGATTTAATCTCTACCTGTTATAGGTTACTTGATGTTTTTTTATTTCTTCTTGGGTCAATTTGGGTAATTGATGTATTTCTAGGAATTTTTCCATTTCTTCTAGATTATCTAGTTTGTTGGCATACAAATTGTTCATAATCTCTTGTAATCCTTTTTATTTCTGTAGGGTCAGTACTGATATCACTATTTTCCTGTCTGATTTTAGTTATGTGTATGTTTTTTTTCTTTGTCAGTCTAGCTAAAGGTTTGCCAATACTATTGATTTTTTTCCAAAATAACCAACTTCTTTGCTTATTATCTCAGTTTTTCCTACTCTATTTCATTTATCACCATCCTAATTTTAATTATTTCCTTTCTTCTGCTAATTTTGGGTTTAATTTGCTCTTGTTTACCTACTTCCTCAAGATGTAAAGTGTGGAAACTCATGAGTGGGATTCTGTCTTGTCCTGCAAGACAAGGGTACATGCAAAAAGGAGACAAAACAGCTCTTTTGATGCTGAAGTTAAAACTTTATTCTGGTGTCCTCCTTTTATATCCCTTCTGCGATGCTTTAGTAACTTATTGTAGCATTTTAAACAATGCTAGATTAATTTTTTTTTTAAAGATTTTATTTATTTATTCATTTATCCCCCCCTTGCTGCTTGTGCTCGCTGGGTCAGCTAACCACGCCGTGCGGGCGGGCCTGCCTTCACCAGGAGGCCCCGGGAACCGAACCCGGGGCCTCCCATATGGTAAACGGGAGCCCTACTGATTGAGCCACAGCCACTTCCCAGCTAGATTAATTTTAAAGCAGTTAGGCTTTTACCATAAATTGTGTGTCAAGGTTTGTTAAGAATATCATACTCATGAAAAACAGATGTTCATTTGTGTACACAAGATTTTTTGAAGCCAATTTCCTCAATAACAATGAGGGGTATAGAACGTCATGCTGAGTGTTCTTGCGTGAGGATGGTAACAGCTGTTCTCAGCCATCAAGGTTCAGGGCTTCTCTGAAAGTCCATCCAGCCCCAAGAACCGACTCAACAGGTCACAGTAAAGTTAGGTTATTTCATTTGAAATTATTTATTTCATTTTAAATAAATGAATTTATTTCATTTTTTAATATAGGCATTCATACTATATATATTTCCCTCTAAGCATTGCCATAGTTGCATCCCATATGTTTTGGTATGTTTTCCCTTTATTTTCATTTGTCTGGAAGTATTTTCTAATTTCCCTGGTAATTTCTTCTTTAACCCGTTGATTGGTTAAGAGTGTGCTGTTTAATTTTCACATATTTGTAAACTTTCCAATTTTCCTTCTGTTATTGATTTCTAGCTTTTTTCCACTGTGGTCAGAAAAAGTTACTTTTTATGATTTCGGTATTTTTTAATTTATTGATACTTCTCTTATGCCTTAATTTTTGGTCTATCCATTTGTTTTAAATCTTTATTGAGATATAATTGACATGCAAAAACTGCACATACAATTTGATAATCTTTGCCACATGTATAAACCCATTAAACTGTCATAATCTTGATAAAGAACATATCCATCACCCCACGTTTATAATATCTCTCCTCCTTTCCTCCCCAACCCTCCAGGCATCCATTGATTTACTTTATTTAACAATAGATTGGTTTGTATTTTCTGGAATCTTATATGATTGGAATAAAAAAATGCTTATTCTTTTTTTAAAATCCAATATTCTTCATGCTGCATAATTATTTTGAGATTCATCAATGTTGCTTATATGAATGGCTCTTTCTTTTAACTGCTGAGTAGTATGTTGTATGAATATACCACTGGTTTGTTTATCCACTCATTTATTAATGAACATTTGAGATATTTCAAGGTTGGGCTACTACAAATACAGCTGCACATTTAAATTGTTTCATTTGGTGTTTTCACACATGCTAAAACACCTGAAAACTAAAACTTTCTTCCTTCCATTTTTAATCCATCCATCTTAATGTATAAAATTATTGATACAAGAATGTTTTCCATCTTTTGTAATGGCTAATATAAAACATATGCACAAATGAAAAGAATGTGCTATGAAGCTCACGAACCATTCCTTAACCCTCCATTGTTATTTATCATTTCACAGCCATTCTTATTTCATCTATCACCAGGTAGACTGCTGGGTTTTAGCATCCCAGACATCATGGCACTTAACACATACTGTCTTGGAAATGCATTTGCAATCTTTCATAATTCCAATAACATCATCACATAACATAAGAATATTTTAAAACTTCATAAAATTTATTTATTGGTGCTCAGTTTTCTCAATCATCTCAAAAATGTGTTTTATAAAGCAGATTCATTGCATTCAAGATCCAAAATGTATCCATATAACTTTTAGTAGATGTTACTTGTCTTTTAGCCTATAGGCATCACTTGATTTTTTTATTCTTGTTAATTATTTGTTGACGTTATTGAGTCATTTGTCCATTAGAATTTGCCACATAGTGGATTTGGCTTATTGCACACATCACCCCAACCTGGGGACACCTCAGATACATGGTAGGGGCACCTCAATAGAGCATGGACCCACACACACATATACCACATCCACAACACAGAGATGTGTTATAGGCATAACACCAGGGACACGTGAGGAGGAAGTAAAACAGTACCAGGAAATCCTCAGTAGAAAAATCCGCTAACAATTGCGGGTGGGAAAAACCCAGGTGCCCATCCAGGTCTGAAAAGAATCAGCACGTCATGCCCCAAAGATGAACCACTCTCCCTCCCTGCTGGAACCCTAACGGCAAACATCAGCTTCTGGAACTGTGCCTGCTTGCTTAGCTCATACTGGAACTGTGCCTGCTTGCTCATAACCTTATGTAGAAATGTATAAGTTTAACGCAAACCCGCCTTTTGGCACGGGCACGGGAAAGGAATCTATAAAAACTGCAGTCTCCGGACGTTAGGCGCAACTCTCACTGGGGAGCGTGCCCCGGCCGGTAATAAAGGTCTCATTAGATTTTCTCCTGGGAGTCGTTTCTTGCATGAAGTGTTCCGCTTCACGTGTGAAGATGGCGGTAGTGACACACCGCAGCAGGTGTAGCAACATAAACACAGAAATACTCCATGGAGCCTTGTGAGATAGGCATGTGATAAGGACACCCCAAACCTGGTATGTGGAACACACACATGCAATCACACAGTCCTTATGACCTAAGCGTGACAAGCCAAGTACAGCCTGGTTTACAGAGAATAACTCTCCCCAACATCCCTGCCTTGACGCATTGATGGGATCAGAACCAGGATCTGAGGTGTGCACCTTGGCACAACCTGGAGATTCAAGTATGATGATTAAATGTTAACGCATGAGGATGTGTGGTGGGAGGAAATCAGCCAGAGCTTCTTTAGCAGAAGTCTTTACTTGGAAACATCAGCAGTGAACTCCCCAGGGAGCAATAGACAGACCAGGGCAAGAAAGCAGTTGGGGCAGGGGAGAGGGGATTCTTAAAAGGAGGAGCCAGGCCATGTCTAATCAGTGTATTATCATGACTGAATCCAATTGGGAGAGGGTTCTCTTATTCAGGTAGACAAAATGAAATTGTAACTTTTCAACCTTTTTTTTGAACTGGACTAGAGAAAAGGCAATTTGTTATGATTCAGCCTAAAATAAAGTGTGTTTTAACAGCTGGAATGGTATAGTCCATATTGTCATGTTAAGGGAAATGTGTGATTTGATTTTAGGTGAGATTGTGAAGAAAGGCATTAAAGAAACAATGAAGATTTCATTAAATTTGATTTACTGGACTTCCGGGAAGATGGCAGACTAGTAAGACATGGTAATCTCTTCTCCAGAAAAATAGCTAGAGGACAGGCTGAAACAGCCCCAAAAAAAGATCTCCTAGGGTTTAGGACAGCAGGTGAAGGCTGCACACCACCCAGAGGAGAGAGGGACAGAAGAGGGAAATCGCCACAACAGAACCATGAGTTGGAAGTAGCAACTTCTGCTGCTGCCGGCACCCTCCCCCACACTCTGTAGAATTCTCGGGCCTCTGGGCCTGTGACCACAGACAAAGGGGGCTTCAGGGATCTACCACTCCTGGAAAGGGGAGAGAGAGGGACACAGCCTTAGGCTGACTCAGGTTCTGACCCACAAATTTGGACTGCGGAGCCCCACGGGCCCTTCCACACGGTGGTTTGCCCTGGGAGCCTAGGAAGGACTGGAGAAATCTGACCCTCCCTCTCTTCTAGCCTGGACTAACTGTTGAGGACAACACGGGAGAGGGGAGAGAGAGCCTGGGGCTGACCCTGCTTTGGACTCCCAGGTTTGGTCTGCCCTGTCCCGAGAGCCCTTCCAGGCCGGGTGGGGCTGCACCATTGTTTGCCTTGGAGCCTGCAAGGGGCTAAAGATATACAAACCTCCCAATCTCCTCCTCTACTAACAGGGACTGATTGTTGAGGACTCAGAAGGGAGTGGAAATATTTCCTAGCTGGGAAAAGGGGGGTGCTACGAGAGAAGTCTGGAGAACTGTCTCAGAGAGTTTGAATCACAGGGCTCTTAGCCCCCAGACAGGAAGCTCTACCACATTGATCTGGCCTGTGTCACAGCAAATATGCTCTGACCAGGCATTGAATTGTGAGCTGCCAATGTGTGCCATCTCCTGGCAGACCAAGGAAGTGTACATAAGAAAATTAAAAATAAATATGAGAGGCTTTTCCTGGCCTCTATAGCCTCCCTGCCCAAGGCCCTAGGAAACGACTCTACAACCAATTACTGGGTCCAGTGCCTAGTTTTGAGCAACCAGCAGAACAATCCTAACAATCAAGGGTGAGCCAAAAATCAAAGAGCTGTGGTAACTCACAGCCTCCTGCCACTAAAACCCTATAAAAGAGAAAGAGAGAGCATATAAGTAAAATACAACCTAACCAGATCCTAACACCAGCAAAAAATTACGAGCCATACTAAGAAAATAGAAGACATGGCCCAAGAAAAGGAATACATCAAAGCTCCAGAAGAGATGTGGAATTTGAGAGAACTAATCAGTGAGATGAGCACAAATTTCCAAAATCAAATTAATGAGATGAAAGACAATATAGTTAAAGAGATAAATGACATCAAGAAGACATTGAGCAAATGCAAAGAAGAATTTGAAATCCTGAACAAAAAAGTAACGGAGTTCATGGGAATGAAAGACACAATAGGTGAAGTCAAAAACACATTTGAGGCATACAACAGCAGACTTGAAATGATAGAAGAAAGAATAAGTGATACCAAAGACAGAGCAGCTAAAATTGAAGAGAGAAAGGAATGGAAAAAAATGAGCAGGGGCTCAGATAGTTGAATGACAACACAAAATGCAACAACATACATGTCATGGGAGTTCCAGAAGGGGAAGAGAAAGGAAAAGGGGCAGAAAGAGTATTTGAGGAAATAATAGCTGAAAATTTCCCAACTCTCACGAAAGAAATGAACTTACATGTCCAAGAAGCACACCGTACCCCAATGAGAATAAATCCAAACAGACCTACGCCAAGACACATATTATTCAGAAGGTCAAATGTAAAAGATAAAGAGAAAATGCTCAGAGCAGCAAGAGAGAAGCAAACGATCACGTACAAAGGACGTCCAGTAAGACTTAGTGCAGATTTCTCTTCAGAAACCACTGTCAGAAGACAGTGGTATGATACAATTAGGAAACTGAAAGAGAAAAACTGCCAGCCGAGAATTCTTTATCCAGCAAAACTGTCCTTCAAATATGAAGGTGAGTATAAAGTATTCACAAACAAACAGAAACTAAGAGAGTTTGCAAAAAAGAATCCACCTTTGCAGGAAATATTAAAGGAAGCCTTAGAACCTGAAAGAAAAAGCCAGGAGAGAGAGGCTTGGAGGAGAGTATAGAAGAAAGAAAAGCAGAAAGGATAACCAAAAGAGTAAAAAAGAGAGACAAAAACAAGATGACATATGAAAACCAAAGAATAAAATGGAGGAAATAAATAGTGCATTTTCAGTAATATTATTGAATGTGAATGGATTAAATTCCCCAATCAAAAGATACAGGCTGACAGAATGGATAAAAAAACATGAGCCATCCATATGCTGCTTACAAGAAACTCACCTCAGACCCAGGGATACAAGCTGGCTGAAAGTAAAAGGTTGGAAAAAGATATTCCACGTGAATAGTAAACAGAAAAGAGCAGGGGTAGCTATACTAATATCAGAAAACAGATTTTTAAATGCAAAAAAGTGATGAGATGTTGAAGGCCATTATATATTAATAAAAGGGATGACCCTCCAGGAAGATATAACAGTCATAAATATCTACGCACCTAAGCAGGGTGCCCCAAAATATATGAGACAAACTCTGGCAAAACTGAAGGGAGTAATAGACATTTCTACAATAATCGTTGGAGACTTCAATACCCCTCTCACATCATTAGATAGAACAACTAGACAGAAGATCACAAGGAATCAGAGAACTTGAACAATATGATAAACAAGTTAGACCTAACAGACATATACAGAACACTGCATCCAAACTCAGCGGGTTATACATTCTTCTCAAGTGCCCATGGATCTTTCTCCAGGATAGACCACATGTTAGGTCACAATTCAGCTCTCAATAAATATAAAAAGACTGAAATTATACAAAGCACCGTCTCAGATCATAATGGAATGAAACTAGAAATCAATAACAGACAGGAAAAAAGTAAATTTGCAAATGTGTGGAGACTGAACAACACACTCCTAAATATTCAGTGGGTCAAAGAAGAAATTGCAAGTGAAATCAGTAAATATATTGAGACAAATGAAAATGAGAACACAACGTATCAAAACTTATGGGATATGGGAAGCGGCTGTGGCTCAATCAGTAGGGCTCCTGTTTACCATATGGGAGGCCCCGGGTTCGGTTCCTGGGGCCTCCTGGTGAAGGCAAGCCTGCCCGCACGGCGTGGTTAGCTGACCCAGCGAGCACAAGCAGCAAGGGGGGGGATAAATGAATAAATAAATAAAATCTTTAAAAAAAAAAAAAAAAAACTTATGGGATATGGCGAAGGCAGTCTTGAGGGAGGAATTTATAGCCCTAAATGCCTATATTAAATTTGATTTACTTTTAGTTAGAAGTTTTTCTTCGTAAAAGTATTTGTTCTTTCTGTAAACATTATTTTTTCATTACAAATGATGCCTTTAATCTCTAAATTCTATTTGGAAAAAATATTAATATTCCAAATTCTCTTTAATTTATACAGATATTTCATAAGCAATTGAGTGTTTGCCACTCAAATCCTTTTGGTCTCATGAGGCAAGAGAATGGCTCTCCTTCTAAAGGTGTGTGATTCTCCATAGACATGAGGTTAGAAGGCAGAGAACACAGCATCCCATGCTGACCAGAAACTGATGAAAAACTTAGATCCCCCAAACCTGGAATGTGCTTGCATCCTCACCCTCTAAAGCTCAAGGTTTGAGGGTGTACAGGAGGCAGCTGAGAAGGTTTTCCTGGTCCCGTTTGTATATCTACCTGGAAATTGCTGTGAGACTGTGAGGGCAGACTTGAATATCAGCCTGTGCAGTGTGTAGATTTTAGGCTTTAATGCAAATGCCTCTCCAGGCAACATCATCTTCTGTCCTCTAGTTGCTTTTTCTGTATCTTTAATTTTAATATCTCTGTTACCCCTTTGAGAAATCTCCTCCATCAGTGAGATCTTTACAATTCATTTTCGACTGAATCACATTTCAACTGAATTATCACTCTGATCCCCCAATTTTAATTGTTATTTGTCTCTAATTTCAATCTAATTTTTATACATTTTCTATCCTTTTCTGTATAGTTACAAACTGTGACACATTGTATAACTGGCAAATTTTCCTTTAAGTACAAAAACCTAGGAAACCATAATTTCTCTCAGTTATAGTGAAAGAAATCAGTATTTGAATTATGCAATGTGATATTATTAATGATTGATTATTGAGGGGAGTAAGTGTACGAGTCAGCCAAACGGGTACTGATACAAAATACCAGAAACCTGTTGGTCTTTATAAAGGGTATTTATTTGGGGTGGAAGCTTACAGTTACCAGGCCATGAAGCGTAAGCTTCTTCCCTCACCAATGTCTAGTGCCAATGTTGGAGCAAGATGTCTGCCGATGTCTGCGAGGGTTCAGGCTTCCTGGGTTCCTCTCTTCCCGGGGCTTGCTTGTCTCTGGGCTCAGCTCCTCTGCTATCTCCACAAGGTCAGCTGTAGACTCTCAGGTGAAGGGCTCATCTTTATCGCGGGGCCTTCTCTCCTTCCTCACAACCAAGCTCCTCCATCCCCTGGCTTCCCTGGGCTCCAGCACCAAAACTCGAACATCAGAACTCCAACTGAAAACTACGCCAACTCTGTCCTTTGCCTTTTCTATTTGATTCCCCACCCACCAAGGGGTGGGGCTCAACGCCCTACAGACATGACCCAGCCAACGCCCTAATCATGACTTAATCATGCCCAGATGGACAGACCAGTTCACAAGCATAGTCCAATATCTATTTTTGGAATTCATAACTATATCAAACTGCCAAAGTGCTACAGTAAGGATAATGAAAAATGCAAATCGTTTTACCATTCTCTAGCTCTGAAGTTTTTATTCTAAGAATCCTAAATATTGCGACAAATCAAAAAAGTCCTCATATCAATAATTACTATTAAACTTGGAGTCACATCGAGAGTTATCTCTGAATGGAAATTCCTTTGAAATCATTGCTGGTGATGTCATTGCTGCAGTTTCCACATTGTCAGTCCAGAGAACCTTTGCTTTAGCTTCAGTTTTCCATTTTCTCAGTCTCAACTCTCTTAAAAACATGATTAGTTTTAAGAGAACATATTTTGCAAGAAGAACTAGAGTTGGCCCAAAATCTACAATCTTTGTTCTGACCTTGAGGATGCTAAAAGTTTCTAGATATGGAGTTGTACAGCAGCCTCACTTTGACTCTTAGACGGATTGTGTGAAATTGGAATGATTGATGCTCTTACTAACCATCTTGATTTGCTTGAGCTTCCATTTTATCCAGGGAATTATAAAGAAGAAGTAGAGGTAAACTGCAGCAGGCTGACACACCAATACTCCTTTGCAGTGCTGATAAAATAAATAAATAAATAAAATTTTAAAAAACCTGCCCCAGCTTGGGAGCAAGAACTCTAACAAAGATTTCAAGCTGACACCAGCAACCTGCTGATCTTCACCAAGTAGCCACAACCTCACATCCATACTGTGCTTGTTAATTAACCGTCAGGGACATCCCGCCCAAACAGCCCCGCAGCCCCCGGAGCAACCGTAAACCACGTCCCCCTTATCCCTCCCCGGTCCCCTTTTCAAGCAGCCCCGCGCGCTACTCCCGCAGCCCGCCCCTGGGAGCCGAAACCTCGGTGCAGCCGCAGCTCCCGAGCTCCCTGCGCCCGCTCCCCTTCCAGCTCGGCCGCTCGGCGCACGGGCGGCGCGGGGAGGCGGGTCGGGGGCGCGGGAGCCCCGGGCCGGGGGCGGCTCCTGGCTCGGCCAGGCCAGGCCCCCGGCCCGGCCTCTGCCTGGCGGTCAGGAGAGAGCTCTCTTCTGCCTCTTCACGCTTCCTCTGCTGTGCTGGCAAACTTGCTTTCTCCTTCTGCGCTTCTGTGTTTCTGTGGTTTGTGTCTGTCTGTGGGCTTAACGTATATTTCCCTACCTCCGGATGGTAATGCTAAATTAACAAATAAAAATTCTTAAGAGAGCTCTATTCGAATTGCTTGAAGATAAATGAATACGCCCAGAGTCCCAGCAATTGGAAAGGCTGAGCTTCTGGTGCTGTTTGAAATCCTTCTGCCCTCTCCTTCTGGGTTCTAACTTAGTTTAACTCCCCTTCTTTAATAACAAGATTTTCCAAGTCCTAATGAAGATTCAGTGGGCCTTGTAAAGAATTCAATCTTATCATTCAGATTTCTAAGCTTGTATACCAAACCTTTGCCAATTAATTTATAGGACTGCGTGAAAACATTTAGATAAACAAAACTATTTAGAAAAGCAAAGCAAAGATGCTTTTCAATATGCTGCAATCTAAAAATCTTATAATAAAAATAGAGCATAATCTAAAATAAATATTTTAGGGAAGCGGCTGTGGCTCAGTCAGTGGGGCTCCCGTTTACCATATGGGAGGCCCCGAGTTCGGTTCCCGGGGCCTCCTGGTGAGGGCGGGCCCACCCGCACGGCGTGGTTGGCTGACCCAGCGAGCACAAGCAGCAAGGGGGGGATAAATGAATAAATAAATAAAATAAAATAAAATAAATTTAAAAAAAAATAAATAAATATTTTAAATGCTTATTATTTATGTGCTCATAAATAAAAGTAATTCATTTAAGGAAAAATCTTCTCTCCAGGCTTTGTATAAATTTAATTTGTATATATACCTAATTACAAAGGATTTAACAAAACTGTAAAGAAAAAAATACCTTCATAAGTTTTAAAATTCATATAGAATTAAATTGTATACATTACATTGTTTTTCTTGGAAACCTATATGTGTTATTAATTCTTGTTTAAAAAAAATGTATATTTACTGTTTTAAAGTACATTAACTAATGTTTTTTTTTTTTTTTTTTTTTTTTATTTATTTATTCATTTATCCCCCCCTTGCTGCTTGTGCTCGCTGGGTCAGCTAACCAGGCCGTGCGGGCGGGCCTGCCCTCACCAGGAGGCCCCGGGAACCGAACCCGGGGCCTCCCATATGGTAAACGGGAGCCCTACTGATTGAGCCACAGCCGCTTCCCAACTAAGGTGTTTTAAGCTGCATTAAGTAAGGTGTTCAACAAATCTGCTAGTACAAAATGTGTTTTTATAGTTTCATTTGTATAGTTTCATTATATTATTTAGAAAAAGCAAGGAATAATAGTAAAAAACTTACCAATGTTAATGTTCTCTGTTCAGTTTCCATGTTAATTCTAATTAGACCTGGATAACCACATTGTAAAATTGGTGCTGTTAAAGTTTAGTAACTTTTAAACTGAATAACTTTTTAAAAAAGAAAAAAGGTTTTTCCTAGGCTCCTTGGCCTCCCCTGCCTCCCCAGGGCCTTCTCTTTGAGAGGGCTATGGGGGAAGGGCTAGATGCAATAAAATAGGGAAATGAAAGTTTAGCTTAGAACTCTGTCTGCTGGGCCTGGAAATTAAGAATGGTAGGGACAGAGAAAATGTTTACAGAATAATCCTTAGCTTGTATGGTTTGTCCTGTAATTCACTGCTTTAAAGTTTAACAGCCTTGGAATAAGAGTACTTAATAACCCAATTGCCAAATTTCAGTAAGTAAAAAAAAAAAAAAAAAAAGTCCTTAAAAGCTATAGAAAATTTTTCTAAATTATAATTAAAACAAATTAAACATTTACAATATATTCCAGAGTCTGGTAGTCAGTATGCTCTTGAGGTTGCTTACAATTTTAAGAATATTATGGAAAAGAGATTTTAGTCTTCTATGGAGGAAAAAAATAGTTCCTACATAAACTATAATTGTTTCGATTTTATTTGACTCGAGTGTAATCCCCAAAGGTTTATACAGATACTAATGAAATAACATTATATTTATTAGATCTTTAAAATAACGAAAATTATAATTTTATGTTTAATAAAATTAAGTTAAAGAAAAAATGTAAATCTGTCCTAAAGTGAAATGACTAGTTTTCACATAACAGAATGAGGGATGTAAGATGTGACTTAAATGGATATAGAAAGAAGAAAATATTTGTTAAAGTGAATTCATAGTCAATCCTGTCTAAAACTTAATAAGTTTGTTTAAGGGAGTATGTTTTTGTCCCAGGATAAAATGACTGGTTTTCATGAGGTCAGGAATAAGTAGGACAAGACCTGAATAAATAGAAAAAGTTGTAGAGGGCTTGTGGAAGTAAATTTCATCAGTTAAAGGTGAAATTTATCTTAAGGTGAAATAATTAGTCTATGTAGTTATGGATAATTATGGGAAGTTTGTAAAAGCATTTTCTAAACTGAAGGTATTTCTGTATAAATGGCTAATTCCAGGAAGTGATTATATCTAGAAATCTGAATTAATATTGATAACAAAAAGTAACTTCATAAAAAAGAAACCTGTCAGATGCTACCTCACGGTGCATATTAAGGCCGTGGTAGGGGAAAGATAATCTTGATTCCATTAAAAATCTTAAGTTTTCATTAGCTATTAAGAAAATAGTTTTTTCCTGTACTGCTAAACTAAAATACCTTTTGATAAACATAATCTTAGTAAAGGTGTAAAAGTGAAATGAAATAAAACTACTACTATAGGGGGAAGCGGCTGTGGCTCAATCAGTGAGGCTCCCGTTTACCATATGGGAGGCCCCGGGTTCGGTTCCTGGGGCCTCCTG
This sequence comes from Tolypeutes matacus, assembly GCA_026826555.1. Classification (NCBI taxonomy): domain Eukaryota; kingdom Metazoa; phylum Chordata; class Mammalia; order Cingulata; family Chlamyphoridae; genus Tolypeutes; species Tolypeutes matacus. The sequence goes on from JAKSZT010054317.1 coordinate 1,440,920, forward strand.
GTGAAGGCAGGCCCGCCCGCACGGCGTGGTTGGCTGACCCAGCGAGCACAAGCAGCAAGGGGGGGATAAATGAATAAATAAATAAAATCTTTTAAAAAACAACAACAACAACAAAAAAAACTACTACTATAGGTTGTAGCTAATAATCTCTAGAAACAGCTTTATTTAAGGAAATTAGGACCTAGATTATAAACTGTTACAGCAGTCACATTTATCCCTGGGCTCTGATCTCTAATTGCTGTGTCTAAATCCTGAGATGCTTTACTCTTCGTGTGTAGCCTAATAGCTCCCGAGAATTTTTTAAGTATCTGTATGACACCTGGAACCCACTTTTCAGCCCTAAAAGTAATGAAAAAGCAGACCTATGGCTACACAAAAAGAATGGCCATAGAGGAGACGCCACGTGGTGGTAAAACACAATTGGCATTAAGACCTGCTCCTTTGGAGGGCTGACATGTGTGGCGTTGTGAGCCCGGATCGTGCCCACTCTAAGCAAATATCCTAGGGCCTAGGGCACTTCCCTGAGAACACTCCCACCCCAGCCCCGCGCCTGCTGAGCATCTGTGCTTGTGCCCTCAGGCTTCCTTTCCAGATTCACAGGGACTCTTCTAGCTTTGTGCTTGAGTGGGCTGCAACAGTAGCGACAACTGACCATCAGCTGGGCTGTTAGGAGTGCGGATATGTGTCAGCATCCAGCAGCTTTGGTCTCCCCCGGAATGTTCTTCCTTTATCTTTGAGGTAAGTGCCACCCTCTAGGCAGCAACCCCCAGAGCCCAGGAACTCCTATAATTGCTTGTCTTGTTTATATTGTAGCTGTGGCCTTATGTCACACCACTACCATTTATAACCTCCCCACACCCCCTACCATTCTATGCTCAGGGCCTTTTGTGAAAGAGGTGGCGAAAAATTATAAGAGTTGTGGGACAGGGGGATTGTATAGTTTGTAGCATATGACTTTGCATTTTCTCCCCCAATCCTTCCTCCCCAATTGCAGAAGCATAAAAAAAATAGATTAAAAAAATAAAGTAAAACAAAAAAAAAAAGGGAAGACTTCTGGGAAGATGGCAGACTAGAAAGACATGGGACTTTCTTCTCTCCCCAAAAAATAGCTAGAGGACAGGCTGGAATGGCCTGCAAAAAGATCTTCTAAGGTTTAGGACACCATGCAAAGGCTGGACACACCCAGAAGAGAGAGAGACAAAGAAAGGGAATTTTGACAGCAAAAGTCAAACACACTCCAACCAGGCATTGAACTGAGAGGGCTACCAAAGAGCACCATCTCCTGGCAGACAGTGGAAGTGCACTTGAGAAATTAAATGAGAGAGGCTTTGTCCAGCCTTTCCAGCCTCCCTCCCCAAGGCCTTAGGAAGCAGGTCTGCAACCCATTACTGGGCCCCAAGCCCAGTTTTGAGCAACTAACAGGGACAATCCTAACAATCCAGGTTGAACCAAGAATCAAAGAGCAGCAGTAGCACACAGCCTCCCACCACTAAATCCCTATGAAAGAGAAAGAAATCGAGCATCTGAGTAAACTATCATCCTAATCAGATGCCTAGACATTAGCAAAAAAGTATGAGCCATACTAAGGAAATGGAAGGCATGGCCCAAGAAAATATATCAAAGCCCCAGAAGAGACACAGGAATTGAGAGAACTAATTAATGAGATGCACACAAATTTCCAAAATCAAATTGATGAGTTGAAAGACAATATGACTAAAGAAATAAACAACATCAAGAAGACACTGAGAGAACACAAAGAAGAATTTGAAATCCCGAATAGAAAAATAACAGAGCTCATGGGAATGAAAGACACAATAGGTGAGATCAAAAATACATTAGAGACATACAACAGTAGACTCAAAATGATAGAAGAAACAAGTGATACCAAAGAGAGTACAGGTGAAATTGAAGAGAGAAAAGAACAGAGAGAGAAAAAAGAATGGGAAAAAATGAGCAGGGGCTCAGGGAGTTGAATGACAGCATGAAATGCAGCAACATGGGAGTCATGGGAGTTCCAGAAAAAGAGAAGGGAAAAGGGACAGAAAGAGTATTGGAGGAAATAATAACTGAAAATTTCTCAACTCTCACAAAAGAAATGAACTTACATGTCCAATAATCACACTGTACCCCAATCAGTATAAATCCAAATAGACATACTCCAAAACACATACTACTCAGAATGTCAAATGTCAAAGATAAAAAGAAAATTCTGAGAGCAAAAAGGGAGAAGCAAACCATCACATACAAGGGATTCCCAGTAAGACTTAGCACAGATTTCTCATCAGAAACCATGGAAGTGAGAAGACAGTGGTATGATACAATTAGGATATGGAAAGATAAAAACTGCCAGCCAAGAATTCTTTATCCAGCAAAATTGTCCTTCAAATATGAAGGTGAGTATAAAATATTCACAAACAAAAACTAAGAGGGTTCATAAAAAAGAAGCAACCTTTGCAGGAAATATTAAAGGAAGTCTTAGAGCCTGATAGAAAAAGACAGGAGAGAGAGGCTTGGAGGAGAATATAGAAGAAAGAATAGTACAAAGGATAACCAAAAGAGTAAAAATAAAGTTGAAAATATGACATATGAAAACCAAAGAAGAAAATGATGGGAGTAAATAGTACATTTACAGTAATATCATTGAATGTGAATGGATTAAACTCCCCGGTCAAAAGATACAAACTGATAGAATGGATAAAAAAACATAAGCCATGCATATGGTGCTTACAAGAGACTCACCTTAGTCCCAGGGTTGCAAACCAACTGAAAACAAAAGGTTGGAAAAAGATACTCCATGCTAATAGTAACCAAAAAAGAGCAGGGGTAGCTATACTAATATCGGACAAAACAGACTTTAAAATGCAAAAAAAGTTATAAGAGATACAGAAGGCTATTATATATTAATAAAAGGGACAATCCACCAGGAAGATACAACAGTCATAAATATCTATGCACCTGAATTAGTCACCCAAAGGGGTGCTGATGCAAAGTACCAGGAATCTGTTGGCTTTCATAGTGAGTATTTATTTGGGGGTAGAAGCTTACAGTTACCAGGCCTTAAAAAGTCCAACACAAGGTAGCATAAGAGGTATTTTCTCACCGAAAGTCTGTTGACATGTGTTGACACAAGATGGCAGGCAGTGTCTGCAAGGGTTCAACCTTTCTCCTTCCTCTTAAGGCTCCGTGGTTCCAGCTTCTTCTGATCTGGCATAAGGCTCATCTCTCTCCCTGGGGCTGTTTCTTTCCGGGCTCAGCTGATCTGTCCCTTCACAAGGTCAGCTGTAGACAATCAGGCTCATCCTTCTTCCTGGGCTCATCTCTCTCCCCAGGACTTGTTTCTTTCTGAGCCCAGCTGCAGCTGTCTCTCTTCCTCTGCATCCTTCTCTGTGTTTTTACTTCCCAGAGATCCAGTTTCAAAACTCAAAGTCTCTCCTCTGCTATGTCATTTTCTCTGTGAGTCCCCACCCACCAAGGGGTTGGAGACTCAATGTCCTACTGACATGGCCAAATCAAAGCCTTAACCATAATTTAATCAAGTAAAAGTGAAACCTCTGAATCTAATACAATCTAATATACCGAGAGGAACGGACCAGTTTACAAATATAATCCGATATTTATTTTTGGAATTCAGAAATAATTCCAAACTGCTACAGCACCTAACTATGGTGCCCCAAAATACATGAGACAAACACTGGCTAAAATGCAGGGAGAAATAGATATCTCTACAATAATCATTGGAGACTTCAACACATCATTCACATCATAAGATAGAATAACTAGATAGAAGATCAACAAGGAAGAAAAGAACTTAAACAATATGATACATGATTTGGACATAACAGACATATACAGATCGTTGCATCCAAACTCAGTAGGTTATGCATTCATCTCAAGTGCCCATGGATCTTTCTCCAGGATAGACCACATATTAGGGCATGTTGCAGCTCACAATAAATATAAAAAGATTGAAATTATACAAAGCACCTGCTAAGATCATACTGGCATGAAACTGGAAAACAATGATAGACAGGAAAAGGCAAATTCACAAATGTGTGGAGGCTGAACAACACACTTCTAAATAATCACTGAGACAAGAAATTGCAAGTGAAATCAGTAAATGTATTGAGACAAATGAAAATGAGAACACAACTCATCAAAACTTATGGGATACAGCAAAGGTAATCTTGAGAGAGAAATTTATAGCCCTAAGTGCCTATATTTAAAAAGAAGAAAGAGCTAAACTCAAATATTTAACTGAACAACTAGAGAAACTAGAAAAAGAACAGCAAACCAATCCCAAAGCAAGAAAAAGGAAAGACGTAAGAAAGATTAGAGCAGAAATTAATGAAATTGAGAACAACAACAAAAATATAGAGAATCAACAAAGCCAAAGCTGATTTTTTGAGAAGATAAAACTGACAAACCCCTAGCTAGATTAACCAAGAAAAAAGGGAGAAGATGCAAATAAATACAATCAGAAATGAAAGAGGGGAAGTTACAACTGACCCCACAGAAATAAAAAGAAGCATAAGAGGATATTATGAGAAACTGTATGCCAACAAACTAGACAACCTAGATAAATGGACAAATTCCTAGAAATGCACAAACAACCTACACTAATGCTACAAGAAATACAAGAACTTAACAAACCAATTACATTGAAAGAGATTGAATCCATCATCAAAAATCTCCCAGCAAAGAAAAGTCCAGGACCAGATGGCTTCACAGGTGAATTCTACCAAGCATTTTGAAAATAATTAGCACCAATCCTTTTTAAACTCTTCCAAAAAAATTGGAGAGGATGGAATATCACCCAAAACATTTTGTGAAGCCGACATCACTCTAACACCAAAGCCAGATAAAGATATTACAAAAAAAAAAAAAAAAAAAAGAAAAGAAAGAAAGAAAGAAAGAAAGAAAGAAAGAAAGAAAGAAAGAAAAGAAAATTACAGACCAATCTCTCTAATAAACATAGATGCAAAAATTCTCAACAAAATATTTAAAAATAGAATCCAACAGCATATCAAAAGACTTATACATCATGACCTAGTGGGATTTATTCCTGTGTTGCCGGTCAGGCTCTGGGTCCGTGAAAACGGTGCCGCGGATGAGAAAAAAGGAATAAGACAAAGAGAAGAAAAACTGGGATCAGGGGACTCTCCGTCCGAACTGGAGAGAAGAGCCCAGCCACACCATAGAGCATGGCTTTTATTTGGTTTTTGAATCAATAGATCAGTTTATATTCTTGAAGGGTTTACATTCCTGTATGTAGCAGATGTTGTAAATCTTATCTAACATAGAAACTCAGGATTATTCCCCACCCAGCTACTATAAGATCCTGTCTCATTATCATGAGACTAGGTTCTTATCTCCTACATTCCAGGGTGTCTCCTACATTCCAAAGTGATCTGCTTATTGTAGGTAGTCATGGCCTTTGAAACTCCATCATTCCTGGAATGCAAGGTTGGTTCAACATAAGAAAATCGATCAACATAATACACCACATTAACAAACTGAAGGAAAAAAATCACATGATCATCTCAATTGATACAGAAAAGGCACTCGACAAAATCCAGCATCCTTTTTTGATAAAAAAACACTTCAAAAGATAGGATTAGAAGGAAAATTCCTCAATATGATAAAAGGCGTATATGAAAAACCCACAGCCAACATCATACTCAATGGGGAAGGGTTGAAAACTTTCCCTCTAAAATCGGAAACAGTCAAGGATGCCCACTGTCACCATTGTTATTCAATATTGTACTACAAATTCTAGCTAGAGCAATTAGACAAGAAAAAAATAAAAAGCATCCAAATAGGAAAAGAGGAAGTAAATCTCTCACTCTTTGCAGATGACATAATCCTATATTTAGAAAATTCTGAAATGTCTACAAGAAAGCTCCTTGAGCTAAAAAATGAGTTCAACAAAGTGGCAGGATACAATATCAACATATAAAAATCAGTAATGTTTTTGTATACTAGGATTAAACAATCTGAGGGGGAAATCGGGGGAAAATTCCATTTACAATAGCAACAAAAAGGCTGAAATATCTAGGAATCAATTTAATCAAAAGAGTACAGGACCTATATGCAGAAAACTACAAAATAATGCTTAAAAGAAATCAATGAAGGGAAGCGGCTGTGGCTCAATCAGTAGGGCTCCCGTTTACCATATGGGAGGCCCCGGGTTCGGTTCCCGGGGCCTCCTGGTGAAGGCAAGCCCGCCCGCGCGGCGTGGTTAGCTGACCCGGCGAGCACAGGCAGCAAGGGGGGGATAAATGAATAAATAAATAAAAAATCTTTAAAAAAAATGTATAAAAAAAAAAAAAGAAATCAATGAAGACCTAAACAAATGGAAAGACACTCCGTGTTCATGAATTGGAAGACTAAATATCATGGAGATGTCTATCCTACCAAAACTGATTTATAGATTCAATGGAATACCAATCAAAATTCCTACAGTCTGATTTCCAGAAATAGAAAAGGCAATTACTAAATTCATTTGGAAGGGAAAGTACACCCAATTGGCCAAAAGCATTCCAAAAAAGAAGAGTGACATGGGAGGAATTTCTCTGCCTGACCTTGAAATATATTACACAGCTACAGTGGTCAAAACAGCATGGTACTGGCTTAAAGATACACACATTGATCAGTGGAATAGAATTGAGAGTCCAGAAATAAACCCTTACCTCTATGGCCAACTAGTTTTTGAGAAACCTACCAAGTCCATGTTAATGGGACAAAACAGTCTCTTCACAAATGGTGCTGGGAGCACTGCATATCTGTAATCAAAAGAATGAAGGAGAACCCCTATTTCACTCCCTATACAAGAATTAAATCAAAATGGATCAAAGACCTAAATATAAAAGCCAGGACCATAAAACTATTAGAAGAAAATGTAGGGAAACATCTTAAAGGCTTTGTGGTAGGTGGTGGTTTCTTGAACCTTACACCCAAAGCACATGCAACAAAACAAAAAGTAGATAAATGGGACCTCCTCAAAATTAAACACTTTTGCACCTCACAGGACTTTGTCAGAAGGGTGAAAAGGCAGCCAACTCAATGGGAAAAATTATTTAGAAATCACATATCTGATAAGGGTTTAATATCCAGGATATATAAAGAGATGTTAGGGAAGCGGCTGTGGCTCAATCAGTAGGGCTCCCGTTTACCATGTGGGAGGCCCCGGGTTCGGTTCCCCGGGCCTCCTGGTGAAGGCAAGCCCGCCCGCGCGGCGTGGTTAGCTGACCCAGCGAGCACAAGCAGCAAGGGGGGGATAAATGAATAAATAAATAAAATCTTTAAAAAAAAAAAAGATGTTACAGCTCAACAATAAAAAGACAAATGACCCAATTAAAAAATGGGCCAAAGACTTGAACAGACATTTCTCTGAAGAAGAAATACAAATGGCAAAAAAGCACATGAAGAAATGCTCAACATCACTCATGATTAGGGAAATGCAAATCAAAACTACAATGAGATATCATTTCACACCTATCAGAATGGCCACTATTAAAAAGACAGAGAACTGCAAGTGTTGGAGAGGTTGTGGAGAGATAGGAACACTTCTTCACTGTTGGTGGGAATACAGGATGGTACAACCACTGTGGAGGACTGTTTGGCAGTTCCTAAGGAAGTTGAATATAGATTTGCCACGTGACCCTGCAATACCACTACTGGGTATATACCCAGAAGAACTGAGAGCAGTGACACGGATAGACATCTGCACACTTATGTTTATAGCAGCGTTATTCACGATTGCCAAAAGTTGGAAACAACTCAGGTGTCCATCAGTCAGTGAATGGATAAACAAACTGGTGTATTCACACGATGGAATATTATGCAGCTGTAAGAAGAAATGAAGTCATAAAGCATATGACAACATCGATGAACCTGGAGGACATTATGTTGAGTGAAGCAAGCCAGACACAAAAGGACAACATAACAACATTATGATTGTGTTACTATGAACCCAATATATTGTGTAACATACTGTATGATTCAAAAATATTTTTATATGTTTCCAGTACATTTAATTGAAAAATGTATGTTTTTTATTCAACTATGTTTTTTTTTAATTTTTAATTATTGTTTATATTTTCAAAAAAAAAAAACTTTCTAGATTAAAAAGTACAAATTAGTAAATTCACATAAATGAATGATAATTAAAATAGTCCACATCCAAAATTGTATGATGGAGGTTAAATGATATCTGTTGAGTTACTTGTAGCATTAAATGATTATAAAAATAAAAGAGGGAATATTGAATATCGATAGGTGTTTCTAACCAAAAAATTATGAGCAATTTGCAGAATAGGCTCAAATATTTCAGGGAAGGAAGTATTAATGCTGAGATCATAATTAAATGCAAGAGATTTGAACAACATAATATTACAAAAAAAGAATAATAAAATCAATAAATATCCTGAAAGTCTTAGCTAATGCAGTACAAAAAAGGAAATAAAAAGTATACAGATTAGTAAGGCAGAAATAAAACTGCCTTTGTTTGCAGATGATATATTTGTCTATGTAGAAAATACCAAAGAACTGACAAAAATAAATAAATAAATAACTCCTGGATCTAATAAGTGATTAGAGCAGGGTTGCAGGACTAATTTTAGTTTCCTATGCAGCTGAAACAAATACCATGAAATGGGTTGGGTTAAATAATGGAAATTTATTTGCTCAGGTTTGGGGCTGGGGAAAAGTCCAATCAAGACATCATCAAGTGAAAAGGAAGTAAAACAGTACCAGCAAATTCCCAGTAGGAAAATCCTCTAACAATTGCCGGTGGAAACCAGGTGCCCATCCAGGTCTGAAAAGAATCAGCACGTCATGCCCCAAAGATCAACAGCTTCCCCTCCCTACTGGAACGCTAACGGCAAACATCAGCTTCTGGAACATTGCTTGCTTGCTTTGCTATAGAAATATGTATGATTAAAACAATCTTGTTTTTGGTTGCTATAGAAATATGTATGATGATTAAACCAATCCTGCTTTTTGCACACATGAAAAAGAACTGGCCACGCGGGAAGGAGTTCTATAAAAACTGCAGTCACCGGACGTTAGGGGTGACTCTCTCTAGGGAGTGCGCCCCAGCAGGTAATAAAGGTTTCATTGAAATTTTCTCCTGGAAGTCATTATTTGCACAAAGCATTCCACTTCACAAGCGAATGCTTCATTCCCAAAGACTGTGGCACTCTGAGTCTGGCTCCTGGCAATCCTTGGTCCTTAGCTTGTCACATGGCAAGGCACATGGCAGCATCTCCTGGTTAATATACAAAATTCAATTATTTCTCTATATGCCAGCAATGGACAATTGGAATTTGAAATTAAAAACACAACATCATATACATAAGCACCAAAAAAACTAGCTATAAATTTAACAAAATATGTGCAAGATCTATATGAAGAAAAATACAAAACTCTGATGAAAGAAATCAAAGAAGATCTAAATAAATAAGATATTCCATGTTCTTGGTTAGGAATTCTCATTATTAAGATGTCATTTCTTCCCAGCTTAATCTACAAATTCAATGCTATGACAAACACAGTCCCAGGAAGTTATTTTTATGGATATTAACAAACTGATTTTAATGTTTATATGGAAAGGCAAAAGATCCAGAATAGCCAACACAGTATGAAGAAAAACAAAGCCTGAAGCCAAAATCAAGGCTTACTATAAAGTTATAGTGATCAGGACAGTGTAGTATTGGCGTAAGAATAAACAAATACATCAATGTGACAGAATAAAGAGCAAAGAAATTGACCCACACAAATACAGTCAACTGATTTTTGGCAAAGGAGTAAAAGTAATTTAATAGAAAAGGATTATCTTTTCAACAAATGGTACCAGGACAACTGGACATCCACAGAGAAAAAAATCTAGACCCAGAATTTACACCTTTTCAAAAATTAACTCAAAAGAATGATGAAACTATAGCAGACCTAAATGTAAAACACAAAACTTAAAACTTCTTGGAGATAACATAGGAGAAAATTTTTGGCCTTGGGTTTGGTGATGATTTTTAGATACAAAACCAAAAGCATGATCCATGAAAGAAAACATGGATAAGTTGGACTTCATTAAAATTTAAAACTTCTGTTTTGAGAAAGATACAGTTAACAGAATGAAAAGACAAGCCACAAACTGGGAGAAAATATTTGCAAAACATATATCTGATGAAGGACTTATGTGAAAAATATGCAAATAACTTTTTTTTAAAGATTTATTCTTTACTTTATTTATACCCCCCTTGCTGCTTGCACTCGCTGTCTGCTCTCTGTGTCCACTTGCTGCACATCTTCACACTGGGAACCGATCCTGGGACTTTCTGGTATGGGAGAGAGGCACCCAACCACTTGAGCCACCTCAGCTTCCTGGTTTGTTGTGTCTCTCGTTGTCTTTTTCCTCTGTGTCTCTTGTTTGTTGCATCATTTTTTTGCAACAGCTCTCCGCGCGGGCTGCCAGCTTTCTGTGCGGGCCCACTTTTGCCTTCACTAAGAGGCCCGGGGAATTGAACCTGGGACCTCCCATATAGTAGACGGGAGCCCAATTGCTTAAGACACATCCGCTTCTCACAAATAACTCTTAAAATAACAATAAGTAAACAAAAACCCCATTTACAAAATGTGCAAATGATTTGAAGAGACACCTCACCATAAAAGATAAAGAGATGAAAAAGAAGTATATGAGAAGATGCTCAATATAATATATCATTAGGAACTGCAAAGTAAAACAATATGATATTACTACAACACCTATTAGAACAGTTAATGCTGATAAAACCAATGACCAGGAGGATGTGGAGCAACAGGAACTCTTGTTCATTGCTGGTGGGGATGCAAAATGGTAAAGACACTTTGAAATACAGTCTGGCAGTTTTTTCAAAGTTACCATATATCCAGCTATCATGCTTCTAGCTATTGATCCAGATGAATTGAAAACTGATGTCCACACAAAATCTGCACATGAATGTTTATAGCAACTTTATTCATAAATGCAGAAAAATTGACCAACAAAGGTGCTCTTTCCTACATGAATGGATAAAAAAAATGTGGTAGACCCACACAATAAAATATTATTTAGTATTTAAAAGAACTGAGCTATGCAGCCATGAAAAAAATCATTGAACCTTAAATACATACTAAGTGAAAGAAGCAGGTGTATGAGTCCAACTATATGACATTCTGGCAAAGGCAAAATGCTAAAGACAGTACAAAGTTCAGGGGGAGGGGAGTAGGGGCAAATAGGTGAGCACAGGGAATTCTTAGGGCAGTGGAACTGTTCTGTCTGATACTGTAATAGTGGGTACATGATATTATGCACTTATCAAAACCCATAGACCTGTACACTACAAAGACTGAACTCTAATGAAAATTATGGACTTAGTTAATAAAAATGTACCACACAAACACAAGATGTTAATAATATAGGAAACCATGGGCCACTGGGGGAAAGGATATATGGGAACCCTCTGTACTTTCTACACAATTTTTTTTTTAATCCCATGCATTTATTTTTCATATTTAGTTCATATTAATGAGACTATGCGTATTTGTCCTTTTGTGTCTGGCATACTTCACTTAGCTTGTCTTCAAGATTCATCCATGTTATCATATGTGTCCCAATTTCATTTCTTCTTACTGCAGCATAATATTCCACTGTATGTATATGTATGTATGTGTGTATATATATATATATATATATATATATATATATATATATATATCACATTTTGTTTATCCATTCATTCATTGATGGACACTTGGTTTGTTTCCATCTTTTGGCAATTATGAATAATGCCACTATGAACATCAGTGTGCAGATGTCTGTTCATTTCGTAGCTTTTAGTTCTTCTGGGTATATTCCTAATAGAGGAATTGTGAGATCATATGGCAGTTCTATATTTAGCTTCCTGAGGAACTGCCAAACTGTCTTCCACAAAGGCTGCACCATTTTATAATCCTACCAACAGTGAAGGATTGTTCCTATTTCTCTACATCCTCTCCATCTACACAATTTTCTGTAAACCTAAAACTACTCTAAAAATTTTTTTTCCTATTAAAATTAAAAATAAAACTGAAAGAGTAAATGATTAAACTGCTATTTTTGAATCATCTTTCATTTAAAAATATCAGATTTTGGCTTAGATTTAGGAAGGGGATCTACCAAGTATTGAATGAAATGATAAATGCAATTGTATATAAAACATTCCAGGGGGTCAGATGTAGCTCAACTGGTTGGGCGTCCATCTGCCATATGGAGGGACCCGGGTTCGATCCCCGGGACCTCCCGGTAAAAAAAAAACAAAAAACAAAAAACATTCCATAAAAAGAAATCCTCATTTTATTTCCTGATCCAAGCATTGCCATGTAATAAAAATATAAAAAGGAAAGAATGAGAAATCAATATAATCCAAAACTCATTTATAAATACGTAAGTGAAAATCCTAATATTAATCTTTGCTAAACAAGCCCAGCAATGCATTTTTTAAAAAGTTAATGCTTTTTTTTTTTTTTTTTTTTTTTTAAGTTAATGCATCTTGCATTAATTCCAGACATGCTATGGGCCTCGACATTAGAAAATGTGTTCTATAGGGTACAGCAGTAAGGATGTCTGATCATGTGTGAAAATAGAATCTTCTAGGGACAACTTCAATCTTCTAGGGATGGCAAGTGATTTTCATAGCCAGAAAAGGGAAGTTAGCTTGAGTCCTATTATTGGAATATAATTTTTCCATCTAATAGGGGAGGGTTTAGGGAAAGTGGGCTTTATTTTGTATTGGGTCAAATGTAATGAACTAGAGTCTCGATTAGCTCTTTGGATCAGTCACCTTGATGGGGATTTCAAATTTCAAAAGATATCAAAAGGAAATCCAAAAGGGAGCTTAAAGCAAAAGTACAACACAAGTTTTTGGCCTTGAGGAGTCCCCAGGCTGCTTCTATATAATTTTTTCAGTGGATATAGTGTAGTACTCATTTAATAAACAATAGAAACTTTGACCTTTTATACATTAAATATTGTAATGTACTCTAGGGGATATTTGCAGGCTCTACTTTCTGCATGATTTTTCTGTAAATCTGCAACTGCTCTTAAAAATGAAAAAAGGTATAGGAAACGAACATGCATGGAAAGAACAGTTTTGTTTTATGGACGAAATAAATTTTCTCACTGGATTGGCTACAAACACTGACTATACAGGCAGTCGACATGTTTTCTGTGCAGAGACCCACCCTTAACAACTGGCTTCAGGGTGTCCCCACATTCCTCTTCTATCTTCTGGGTCATGGCCCTGTCTGGAGTCTTTTGCCCTTGTCCCTGACCAAATACACTGAAACTCACAATCCTGATTCTCATGTTTCAGGTTACATGCATATAAAGAGCTAAAAATATTGGCTTCCAGCTACTAGTGGAAGCACCCTGTGTCTGAAGGACGCTCTGGAATGGTATGTCCATTTGCATCTGTAGCCTTTGGGAGCATCTGAAATAACATTTTTAGCCTTTGGGGGAACTTCATGGAGCCTGAAACGCCTCTAAACACTTAGGCGATCATTTGAAGACAACATTCCCCAGAAATCTGCTTGTGGACCCTGTAAGGAGAGGAGCAGTCACCCCCCCTCCCCGCCCTCCGCAGTCGGAGCAGCCAATTCCCTCCGCCCCTCCAGCCTAGGCTCCAGTTTCGAGTGGTCTGGCTCGCGGTAACCGCGCCCTCCGGCCTGCAGTGTGGGGAACCACACTACCCAGAATGCTCTGCTGCGAACAGTAGCGGCGCTGAGCCAATGAAGGTCCAGGACTGGGGCATTTCCCCGTGGGCGCTTCGCGTCAGGGCGGGACTTCCGGCGTCTTCCTCGTGGCGGTCATTTTGGCTGCTCTCGCGGCTCTTCAGTTGATCTTAGTCCTAGGAGTGCGTGGGCGAAACCAAGGTGACGGGACGAGAAGTCAGGAAATAAGGTGTGGGCCCCGCTGCCCGGACACGGGTCTGAGGGTCGGCGGCGCTGCGGTCCTGCTCGCCGCCCAGATCACCCGCCTCCCGGCCCGCCCCGCCCGCAGGCTCCGATGGCGGCGGCCGAGCTGATGGCCCCGGCTCAGGTAAATGCTGCGTCCTCCCGGCTCTCACCCGCTCTTTTCCCACCTCTTTCGAATGCTAAAGCCCGACGCAGCGTCACCTAGCCCCGTCACTGCAGCCCAGGCCCTAGTGTCCGGACAGTGAGGCGCTCGTGTGTGGGGCCCCTATATCTGACAGCCCCTGGGAGAGGGTTACGGGCAGAAGGCCCGGTGTATGTAAAGACTTGGAGGTGCGACTGAGCCGGGAGCATTAGGGAAACCTGGGGTCCATCTTGTTTCTGCAGGGGACAGATTTTTGAGGTGGAGTCGTGTGCGTCTGAAATGGCAGGCTGAGGACCTGTATCCCTATTCTTAGGGCCTGGGAAGCCATGGAGAGTTTTGAATGAGGAAAAGTTCCCCAAAGACCATTCAGAGGAAGCACAAATTGTACAGCGTGATGAAAGCTTTGAGGCAAAAGGAGGCTGAGTATTTTCCTAAGGCCACATAGCTGGTAAGAGGCAGCTGAGGGCTGAGGCACAGAGGTTAGACAGCCCGAAGTCACCTTGCTCCGGGACTATTCAGGTATTAGTAGACCTGAACCCATGGAGTGCTACCATGGTTGCTTGCCTCCATGGCCTGCCTCTTCCCACAGGTTTCTGTGGCTGCAGAAGTCCTTTTGGAACCTACACAAGTAAGTGAAGGATGTCCTAGTCCCTCCCATCCATATATTCTCTGCATTTCTGATATTTGGGGGCTCCTCACATACCATTCTCCAGCTCTTGGGAAAGCCCTAGGCCCAGAATTCTGAGTCCAGTCCATATTTCCATGGGGAGGGTTTCCATTTCAAGACATCAGGGGAAAGAGGTGTGAAAGGTTATGTCAGGAATAGGTGTGGAACAACTTGGAGGTGAGGCTACAGTGGGAATGTTCACAAAACTGCCTGTCTCTTTTCTTTCTGGTAGTAAAAAGACCAGAGGGGCAGGAGTCAGGGCTGAAATGACTGCCTGGAAAGTTGGGTGTCTGGAGGTAATGGGAGGTTTGGATCAGAAGAAGGAGGTAACTTTACTCAGGTCTTATCAGGATCCATCTGGCTGCAGAGGGGAATATAGAGTAAACACAGTGATGAGCAGAACTATGAGAAGAGAGCAGCATTAATGGCACCAGGGCCTGGTATCTCCTCCAAGTTGGGCACTTGGGAGGAGGATGGGCATGCGGTAGGTTTGTGGGGATTGATTGTGGATTCTTGGGAGAGAGGCTGTTTATGGTTTCATCACTACCCATTATGGCAGGGCAGTGTGACCTTTGCGGACGTGGCTGTGTACTTCTCCTGGGAGGAATGGGGTCTCCTTGATGAGGCTCAGAAACACCTGTACCACGATGTGATGCTGGAGAACTTTGCACTTGTGACCTCACTAGGTAAGGCCCTCACGCATACCCCAGTACCCTGGGCTAGACTTTGCCTTTCTCCTTTTCTCCAGGCACAGCTCACTTCTTACATCAGGACCGTGGGCACTGCTTCCTTCCCCAGTTCCCTGATTACGTGCTGTGGTTGCCAGGGTTGGGCAGAGTGCATTGCTCTGTACTTTCCCATTGCAGCTCCAGCATCTGCTGTCCTGAAGCTTTGCAGGAAGGATTCAGGAACATTTCTCTTGCAGTCAGCTTAACGGATTCCATCATGATTACCTTCTCCCTGGCCATTTGACTGTTTACATGGCACCTCTGTGCCCCAGGTTCTTTTACTTTCTACCTGCCATTTACTCATACCTCACTATGCCACAAATTGTAGGCGTTGACATGGTAAGCATATGTAAGCATAGCCAATGGGCTGTTCTTTCAAGACCTTCTCTGAGGTTCTTTTTGTGTATTTAGATATCTTTCCTGTGGTCTGTTGTGTGCTGAGTTGCTTTGGGCCAGTGCTAGCTACTCACCTTTTTTTCTCTTAAGACTTAAATCACCCAAGTCCCATGTAGTAGCTCAAATGCACATTAGTGGGGAGAGCCCTGGATGATTAACAGGATGGACAGGATTCCGACCGTGGCAAGATGGGCTCAGAGGGGGCCTGACTGGTGAATGGTAACTGGCAGAGAGCATGGCATCAAGTCTGTGTTCAGATCATAATAGGAAACTGTCCTGTTTTAGTGCCATTTCCACTGGCCACACCTCATTTCTACCTTTCCTTCCCTTTTCTTGACACTTTGTTAGATTGTTATTTTTACTATTGTATTCAACTTTGACTTCTAGCCCAGGGCTAAATCCCACCTCTCTGGATTCCACATCTCACCACTGCTCCCTCTGCAGTGCTCTTCAGCATTGTGAGTTGTGAGGTGTGCACATAGCTTCAAATAGCCTTGGAACACCAGCTACTCTGTGCAGTTTGATTTTCCTGGGCCTGACACACACTTCTTCACAGTCACACAAATCACCAGCAGGCAAACTTCTGCTGAAAATTGGCAGATAATTGAGTTGTAGACTCTGCCTTTCACCCCTGGGACAGACCCTGTCCTTGTTTCCTTCGCCTGGTGAGACCTTCCCCATTTAGGGCCCAGTAATGCATAACATCTCTTCCTCAATTTGACCTCAACTCCCTGGTCCCTGAAAATAGTCCCATGGCATCATTTCCTGATGTGTCAGACAGACTTTTGTGATGGAATTGTTCGTTTCTAATAAAGTCAACATGTACTTCACCATCACTTCTTTGCTTTCAGATTGCTGGCGTGGAGTGGAGGAAGAGGAGACACCTTCTGAACAAAGTGTTTCTCTAGGAGTGTTACAGGTCAGGACTCCCCAGACAGATCAGTCTCCACAGAAGGCCCACCTCTGTGACATGTGTGGCTCGGATTTGAAAGACATTTTGCACTTGGCCGAGCACGAGGGAGCATATTCTGGGCGAAAACTGCGGGTGTGTGAGGTATGTGGCAGGCAGTTCTATTTCAGTGGAAACCTTCAACATCATCAGAAGCAGCACATTGGAGAGAAACCCTTCAAGAGCAAGGTGGGCAGGGCCTTGTTGGTGAACAGCTGCAAGTTGCATGTATCAGAGAAACACTTTGCCTACAGTGACATTGGGAAAGACTTTCTGGCCTGCTTGGGACTTCTTCAGCAACATGCCACTCACACTAGAGAGGAAAAAAACAAAGGCACCGAGTGTGCTGTGGCCTTTCATGGTGATAAAAGTCATTACAACTATGAAGAATGCAAGAACATCTTCAGCTATGAATCCTCATTTGTTCAGCATGAGAGAGCCCATGCTGGAGAAAAACCTTTTGAGTGCAACATATGTGGACAATTCTTTACCTACAATTCCAGGTTCATTCAACACCTGAGAATTCATACTGGAGCAAGGCCTTATGAATGCAGTGAATGTGGGAAATCCTTTCGCCAAAGCTCTAGCCTCATTCACCACAGGAAAGTTCATACAGGAGAAAGGCCTTTTGAGTGCAGCGACTGTGGGAAATCCTTTGCCCGCAAATATGAACTGAATCAACACCAGAGAGTTCACACTGGAGCAAAGCCTTATGAATGTGGTGAATGTGGGAAATCCTTTAGCCAAAGCTCTAACCTCATTCAGCACTGGAGAGTTCACACTGGGGAAAGGCCTTATGAGTGCAGCGAATGTGGAAAATCTTTCAGCCAAAGCTCTGGCCTCATTCAACACCGTAGAGTTCACACTGGAGAAAGACCTTATGAATGTCGTGAGTGTGGTAAATCCTTTAGCCGTAAATCTTACCTCATTCAACACCGGAGAGTTCATACTGGAAAAAGTTCTTGAATGTGCAGGAATATGTTATTTCTTTTCAGTATAACTACACTGGGAGGCGACCTTTGTGATGGACTATCTACCTGAATTGAACCTCATAAATCCATACCACAGTGAGGAAGTTTCCCAGGTTCCAGGTATGTGGAAAGCTTGAAGGAGCTGCATTGTACCTTCTAACCTGCCCAGGGCCCTTGTAAGATTTATGTCATGGCCATTTTCTGTGGCAAAACCATTTTACCTCTACCACCTGATAGGTCCACGTAATGCACATCTGTCAACCACCCCAACATGCTCAGGAAAGCAGACCTCTTTGTACTCTCCCATTTCCTGGAGGAAATCATGAGTAGCCTGAGCTCTTAAGGAACCTTCAGTCCCTTTTCTCTGATGATTTAGGGTCAGAGGGCTCTGAGTTTTGCTGGTGATTTATAGAGGATTACCTATTTTATGGACATGTTGTTTTAACGTTGTGTTTGCAGTTTTTCCAGCTTCAAAGTCACCATCCTGGAACCTGCCTTCTGCACATTGCTCTGGTTTGTGCAGTAATAAAGGCCTTATTCTTTAAGTACCTTTAATCTTCAGAGTTGTATTCCCAGAGTAAGATGGCTTGAAAACAAAATTGAGCTCTGCCAGTATAAAGTAGTGAAGGTTTTTTTGTGGGGTCCCCAACTTTGTGTGCCTCAGAGGTGGTTGTATGATGACAGAAAATAGCTCTTCTCTCCAGTTTTGCCCTTGTTTGCATTACTGCCCAAGGTCTTCTAGGAAAGACTGTTGGTCTCTGTGGTCCTGATTTTTGGCAAGGGTACCAGGAATTTTTTGTGTGCACAGAATTCACCTGAGGGGGTGGGGCAGTTGTGACAA
This sequence comes from Tolypeutes matacus, assembly GCA_026826555.1. Taxonomy (NCBI): domain Eukaryota; kingdom Metazoa; phylum Chordata; class Mammalia; order Cingulata; family Chlamyphoridae; genus Tolypeutes; species Tolypeutes matacus. Next base: position 1,459,582 of record JAKSZT010054317.1, read on the forward strand.
CCTCCAGTGCTTCTGAGAACAACATAGATCATTTTACTTGGTCACAGGGGATATCATGTAATGCCCACCACTGTTGAGGGAAAGCTCTTCCCCATGTCCTGCAAAGGAGTCAGGTGTGCTGATGTACAGAATTAACTAGGCTAATATCACTGATTATGAAAGGGTGCAGGGGGAACCATAATTGGTACAGAAACACTGTATAATAGGGAGCAGTGGAGACTGCAGAAAGCTAGATGGAATGTGCCCCTTCTAAAAGTGCATGGACAAAAATTCTAGTGACTGTGCAGGATCAGTGTGTACACTGCTCCTCCAGGCCAGTGTATGTTGTGGTGAGGTTATGTCAGAGAAAATAATAAAAAGGTTTCGTGACTTCCTATAGCCTCTCTGGGCTGTTCACCTTTAAGCCATTGCTGCACAGGCTGGAAAATGAGGATAGAAGGGAGATACTGTAGTCCAGGAAAGTGGCTTCTGTGAACCAGCAAATGTTCTGTTGACTCAAGTGAAAACAGCCTTCTTTGCTCGCCAGTATTTGCTGCCACTGGGGCAAGGCTCTCCCTCCCAGCCCGTGACAGAGATGGTAGAGTCAGTGTAGGGTTGCTAAATCTGATTTTTCCAAAGAGTGGGAAAATCCAATTTCATTTCGAACCATTTTTTAAAGCTTTAAGATGTAATTGGTATTTAATGTATAAAGCTTTATGGTGTAGTTGACCAAGACACATGAGGACAAATACTGCATGATTTCACTTATATGAAATATTTAGAAATAGCAGGCAATGGGAGAGGAAGGGGGGCTGTTTCATCATGGGCATAGTGTTTATAAATTTTTAAATAAAAGTCTTCTATTTTTAAAAAAGGTTTTTATAGTTTTAACCCTACTTTTTGTTTGTTTTGTTGTTTTAAGGTACACTATATATAAGAGCTACAGATTTATTTGCTTTGTGGTATTTTGTTTCTTGTCTATAGTAGATTATTTCAGCACATTTTATAGAAATTGGCTTTTTTTTTTTTTTTTAACTCAAATTTTTATATATGTGTGGGTCTATTTCTAGACTCCGAGTCAGTGAACTATACATCTATCCTAATGGCAATACCACATTTTCTTGATGACCAGAGCATTGTAATAAGATTTTGCTTTACCTTTGTTTCTGTTTTTGTTTTTTTCCCTTTAAAAATAATTTATCCATTTCTTATCAGAGTACAGGGAAGCAGCAAGGGCAATACCTATAAGCCCCTGGTCACATGTCTTCCCAGTCCCTTACTTTATAATTACTCCCTTGTACAACACTAGGATGACATTGTACATACGCACATTTTGTAACATTCTAACAGCTGCAGAGTGTAGCATGTAACCATAGCAAATGCTTTAAAGGGAGGTCCCAGTCACAATTAGGGTCCTTTATAGGAAGAAGCAGCAACTCATGAGTCTGTGGAAACAGGCTGAGAAGAATGTGGAGAAGGAAACTGACAAATACAGATGTCCTCAAGACCCACAGTCTCCCAGTCTGGTCCCAATGAAGACTTTACTCCCTATGCTTGGACTGGCTTGCCCTTCCTCCATCACCAGCCTGGGACATGGGGGCCCCTGATCAGTATTCCTCATGTCCAGGTGCTACTGGTAGCCTGCAGCTGAGAAGCCTGGAGATGGGGAAAGCACCTTGTGGGTTAAGTTCACTGTCACTGCTCACTCCTATTAACGAAAGGACTTTATTTAAAAGAGATTAAGAGCTACTAAGTAGATCTATGACCTTTGTGTTTATGTGAGAATTTTACAAAAATCGATAGTAGGAACACCAATTACTTGGGTTTCAGTATATTTGCGAAAGTAATCTGGAGGGGAGCAGATGTGGTTCATGCAATTGAGCACCTACCTCCCACATGGGAGGTCCCAGGTACAGTTCCGGGTGCCTTCTAAAAAAGACGCCACAACCAGCAGACACTGCAACCAGCAGGAGGCGGAAGTGGTTCAAACAGTTGGGCACTCACCTCCCACATAGGAGGTCCTGGGTTCGGTACCTGGTGCCTCCTAAAGAACATGAGCAGACAATGAGCAGGCAAGGGAGCCATCTCGTTGGGGGTGGGGGATTTTTAAAAAATGAATTTATTTTTAAGTATGTCTTTTTTTTTTTTTTTAAGTAATCTTGGAAAATTGTAATAGCAGGGGGACCTGAATTTACCACCTTCCAGCCTAGCAATACCTGCTTGGTACTGATGACTGCCAGGTGGTCCAGGAGATGGTCTCAGCCATCATGCACCAGGACCTGCCCCTCTTCAGAGCTGCCTGGGGATGGGGAGCGACTTTACCTTTGTTTTGTTTTGAAATAATTTTACCCTTACAGATGAGTTGCAGAAATTGTACACAGTTCCCATGTACTCTTCTGGCATCTTCAATTTCAAATGTTATATAATATAGTATAATTGTCAGAACTAAGAAATTGACATTTGGTACAATATGTTGAACTAAACAAACTCTATTTGGATTTCTCTATTTTTCTATCATTTTTTTCTGTTCCACACACTAATCCAAGATACTACATTGCATTTAGTTGTCATTCCTCCTTAGTTTCCTCCCATCAGTGACAGTTCCTCAGTTTCTCCTTGTCTTTCAGATACTGACAGTTTTTAAAAAGTACTGTTCACGTATTTTTCAAAGTGGTTTTGCTGTAAAAAAATGCTTCAAAACTATATATATATGGCTGTTAAGCCGAGAATAGTTACCAAATTTCATTATCATAGATGTGAAACTTAACCCCATTATGAGATGCCTTTTCACACGTCCTGAATTGCTGAAATTAAGTGTGGTAATACAAGTTTTGTCAAGGATGTGGAGCAACTAGAATATTGGCATATTGTTTATGGAAATGTTAAATGTTACCAAAAAATTGGAATAGTTTGGTGGTTTCTTTTAATGTTAAATATGCACCTAGAATATGACCCAGAAATCCTATTTCAAGAAATGTATACAATGGAAATAAAAATACATATACATACATAAATATTACATAAATGTTCATGGTAGCTTGATTTTAATATCCAAACAATCTAAATGTTAACAGGTAAGTTGATAAAGACTTTCTCATAAATGCATATAATGGAACACAAAGTGATAAATACAAAGAATGACTTAATGATAGGCACATAAACATGGATGGGGAAAGTGGATGTGGCTCAAGCGATTGGGCTCCTGTCTACCATAAAGGAGGTCCAGGGTTAGATTTCTGGGGCCTTTTGGTGAAGGCAAGCTGGCCCAAGTGGATAGCTGGCACAGCAAGATGACACAACAAAAAGAGACACAGGAGAGACAATAAGAGACACATCAGACCAGGGAGCTGGGGTGGCACAAGAGATTGAGTGCCTCTCTCCTACTCTGGAAGGTCCTGGGATCAGTTCCCATTGCTGCCTAAAGAGAAGACAAGCAGACACAGAAGAACACACAGCAAATGGACACAGCAGACAGCGAGCGCAAAAATGGGGGGAGAGGGGGCATAAAAGAAAACATGGATCACATTAGTATGATGAGGGATAGCAGCCAGTGGCAAAATGTATATACTATATGACCCATTTACATGAAGTTCTAGGACAAATAAAACATGTAATGGTGAACATGAGAACAGTGTCTATCTGGGACAGGAAGTACAAAGGAACATGAATTTATGTGGGATGGTGAAAATGCCTCTTGGTTAGGATGGTGATTATATGGAGACATACATTTATCAGAATTCATCACATGGAACATTCTGTGTGCATTTTAGTTTATGTAAATTATACCTCAACCATGGAGATAAAAAAAATCATGAGGGAGCAGATGTGGCTCAAGCAGTTGAGCTCCTGCCTCTCAGATGGGAGGTCCTGGGTTTGATTCCCAGTGCCTCCTGAAAAAAAAAAAAAGCAACACAAACAAAAAAGACAAATCAGTGATTGAGCGCCAGCTTCCACATACAAGGTTCCAGGTTCAATCCCCAGCCCCCACTATCCTAAAAAAAAAAAAAAAAAATCATGAGACTATTACATCTAATAGCAGGGCAGGACATGTAATAATTGAGGGAAATGGCAACTTTTCTTTTAAGATTTATTTACTCACCCCCCCCCAGTTGTTTTGTGCGTGCTGTCTGCTCTCTGTGTGTTCTGTGTCTGCTTGTCTTGTCTAGGAGGTACCAGGAACCGATCATAGGACCTTCCAGAGTGGGGAGAGGCTGCTCAATCTCATGCTAGCTCAGCTCCCTGATTTGCTGTGTCTCTTATTGTGTCTCTTCTGAGTCTCTCTTTGTTGCGTCATCTTGCTACACCAGCTCTCCATGAGGGCCAGCACTCCTGTGTGGGCTAGCACTCTGTGCGGACCAGCACTCTGCGTGGGCCAGCTAGCTGCATGGGCCAGCTTTTCACCAGGAGGCCCCAGGAATCGAACCCTGGATCTCCTGTATGGTAGATGAGAGCCAATCACTTGAGCCACATCTGCTTCCCAAGGCAACATTTTAAGAAGCTCAAAATAATCTTTGTTGCCTTACCCTGGATTTTACTTACACAGGTGAATAGATGTTATGGATCTCTTATGTACATCTTCTGTTTAAATGATGTAGTTTAAATAAAATCTGATATGTACAGTGTGCTTGTGACCCAAGAACACACATGCATAATGGAGTGAATCAAGCTTGTATATGCATAGAATTTCAAGCATCTCCATTGATGGAGAAAGGGCATACTATTCAATATTTGGCTTTGGCACAAATGAATATAATGTGGGAAAAGTTTGTATCTAATGTTTTAAATTTTTATCATTAAAAATGCACTTTAAAAAACATCCTCTTTGGACTGCAAAGATATTGACTAAAGATCTGATAACCATTTTATTTCCAAATGATATGGAAGACTTTAAATACAGACCCTGCTTTAGTCCAGGTCGCCTTCAGGGCTGAATGAATACTCAAATCCCCAAGTGTCTGGGGAGTCTGAATTAGCTAGAGGGTATGATGAGGTGGAGCTCCTCAGGATCCAGGCACAGGTCAACCCACAAACCTAACCTGAGCTGCTATAAGGATAGACCCACACAGGTTTTGTTAGTGGCCTCCTGAATTCGCCAGTGTTGGGGTTTAATGAAATGAGGCACCATGCAGTGGGCCCAAGAAGTCTTAAGCATTCCCCAGAGGTGGTCATATGACTTCTTTAACAGTCTCCTTGGACACTTAAAGTCAAGGTCCCTTAGAATCTTTGGCTAGATGCCCAGGACTAACTTTCTGCATATGGGCTTTTTGTAGAATGAAAGGAGGCAGGAAGTTGAGGCCCATGGGGAAAGAAAGTGATGTTTACATGGAAGGAGGGGCCTGATATTTTGGAAGTTCCTTCTCCACAGCAGTGATGCTGCTATGTAACATTGGGCATGGTGAAGATAAAAGAGGGAGGGCCGAAGGAAGGGAGAAAGGGTAAAGGTAGGTAAGGTTTAGGGTTGGAATGGAATGAAGTTAAGAAAAGAAAGCATCGGGTGGGGAAAGACAGGAAAAAAATGTGAAGGCCCAAGTCTCAGGGAGTGGACCCGAGGAGGATCAGAAAGGAGAAGGTGAGCTCAGTATATAAACATGCCTTTATATAAGTACATTTCATCTCTAGAAGTTCAATGTGGGTTATTTTTATATCTTCCATGTCTCTCCTTAACATGCTTACACTCTTATCTACTTTCATGAACATATGAAGTATATTTATAATAGCTGTTATGTCATTTTCTACTAATTATATTTATATCATTTAGAGTCTGTTGATTATTTTTTTTCTCCTTAAATCATATGTTCCTGGGTGTTTCTTTGTTTTGTTTTTTGGCATGATTTGTAATTTTTAATTGGATACAAGACATTCTGAATTTTATACCATTAGGTACTGGATTCCTCTTATTACTTTAATATATTTGACCATTGTCCTAGGATACAAACAAGTTACTTTGAAATAGTTTGAGTCTTTCAAAGTTTGCTTTTAATTTGTGTGTGTGTTGGGGGGTAGGAGGGAGGCAGGCTTTAGCCTAAAGCAATTTAGAACCATTAATCAGGGAATATACTTGTGAGTACTCAACCAAATGCCTCATGTATTAAGAGGTTTTTCCATTATGGCTGTTAGGAAGATGAATTTTGCTCAGCCATGTGTGGGCTCTGAATTGTTCTGCTTTCTCCTTTCCAGTGATACTGTCTTGGTCTTAGGGATCCTCTGCAGAACTCCAGAGCATAGCCTCTTTCCATCTCTGTCCTCCATGGTATTCCACCCTCTGAATTCTAGCTGCATTAGGCTCTTTAGTCTCTGAACTCTGCCTCCTTAATGAGGGAGGTGACTGGGCCCTGTTTGAGTTTTCCCTCTCTGTGTGCCAGAAAACCAACTCTGGACGATAACCTGAGATAATAAAAAAGCTAGCTGCACAGGACATCCAAGAACTGTCAAATGGTATAACATACACAGAAATACAAAAGAAGAATAAATATTTATAGTAACAATGGTGAAAACTTTCCCAAATTAATGACAGACACCAAACCACAGGTCCAAGAATCTCAGAGAACAGCAGCATGATAAATACAAAAAAGAGAGAGAAATCTAGGCATATTATATTCTAACTGCAGAAGAAGAAGAAGAAAAAGACAAGACCTTGAAAAAGGCCATGGGGTGGAAGAGGAGGCATCTTATCTGTAAAGTCACAAGTATAAGAATTAATGCAGGCTCTCTGCCTAGAGTGTCCCACACCAAGTCTTTCCATCTTTCCCTCTTTCCCATTTCTCAGCAAGCTCTGTTCTTTCCCCCATTTCCATTTACTGGCCTAACTTTAAAAAAAAAAAAAATTTAAGGCAGACCTTGTGAGAAAGCATACAAGGAAGAGGAGAGTGGAGTGAAATACTTAAAAGTTTGAAAAGAAAGAAAAAACATCTCCCTGAAATTCTATATCTAGCAAAAATTATTCTTCAAAAGTGAAAGATAAATACAAATTTTCTCAAATGAGAAAAAAAAAAAGCTGAAGGAATTCACTTCCAGCAGTGCTGCCTTGAAAGAAAAGTTAAAGAAGGTATTCAGAGAGAAGATAAATCATATAGGTCAGAAACTCAGATCTACATAAAAAAGAGCATCATATATGGAATAAATGCTAAATAAAGTAATTTTCTTTTTCCTATATAATCTAATAACTTAGGTTAAAGTAATAATAGAAACTCACTGGGTGACTACAGCCTTTGGATAAGTGAAATAAATGACAGCAATGTCACAGAGAATTGGAGGGAGAAGTAGGGAACACCATGTTATACCTATACTTCACATGAACTGGTATAGTGTGTTTTCTAAAGGTGGACATAGGGTAGTTAAAAATACATATTGCGAGGACTTCCGGGAAGATGGCGGACTAGTAAGACACGGGAATCTCTTCTCCAGAAAAATAGCTAGAGGACAAGCGGAAACAGCCCCAAAAAAGATCTTCTAGGGTTTAGGACACCAGGTGAAGGCTGCACACCACCCAGAGGAGAGACAGAAGAGGGAAATCGTGACAACAGACCGTGAGTTGCAAGTAGCAGCTTCTGCAGCTGCCAGCACCCTTCCCCACACTCTTCAGAATTCTCGGGCCCCTGGGCCTGCGACCACAGACAAAGGGGGCTTCAGGGATCTGCCACTCCCGGAAAGGGGGGAGAGAGGGACACAGCCTTAGGCTGACTCAGGTTCTGACCTGAAATTTGGGCTGCGGAGCCCCAGGACCCTTCCACACGGCAGTTTGCCCTGGGAGCCTAGAGAGGACTGGAGAAATTCGACCGTCCCAACCTCCCTCTCTTCTAGCCTGGACTAATTGTTGAGGACTCCACGGGAGAGGGGAGAGAGAGCCTGGTCTGACCCTGCTTTGGTCTCCCAGGTTTGGTCTGCCCTGTCCCGAGAGCCCTTCCAGGCTGGGTGGGGCTGCGCCATTGTTTGCCTGGGAGATTGCAAGGGGCTAAAGATATACAAACCTCCCAATCTCCTCCTCTACTAACAGGGACCGATTGTTGAGGATTCAGAAAGGCGTGGAAATATTTCCTAGCTGGGAAAAGGGGGGCGCTACGAGAGAAGTCTGGAGAACTGTCTCAGAAAGTTTGAATCACAGGGCTTCTAGTCCCCAGACAGGAAGCTCTATCACATTGATCTGGTCTGTGTCACAACAAATACGCTCTGACCAGGCATTGAATTGAGAGCTGCCAACAAGCGCCATCTCCTGGCAGACCAAGGAAGTGCACATAAGAAAATTAATAAGTAAGAGAGGCTTTTGCTGGCCTCTACAGCCTCCCTGCCCAAGGCCCTAGGAAACGACTCTACAACCAATTACTGGGTCCAGTGCCCAGTTTTGAGCAACCAGCAGAACAATCCTAACAATCAAGTTTGAGCCAAAAATCAAAGAGCGGTGGTAACTCAGAGCCTCCTCCCACTAAAACCCCATAAAAGAGAAAGAGATAGAGCATCTAAGTAAAATACAAACTAACCAGATGCCTAAGCACCAGCAAAAAATTATGGGCCATACTAAGAAAATAGAAGACATGGCCCAAGAAAAGGAATACAGCAAACTCCCAGAAGAGATGCAGAATTTGAGAGAACTAATCAGTGAGATGAGCACACATTTCAAAATCAAATTAATGAGATGAAAGAGAATATAGTTAAAGAGATCAATGACATCAAGAAGTCATTGCGCTCATGTAAAGAAGAATTTGAAATCATGAACAGAAAAGTAACGGAATTCATAGGAATGAAAGACACAATAGGTGAAGTAAAAAATACATTTGAGGCATACAACAGCAGACTCGAAATGATAGAAGAAAGAATAAGTAATATCGAAGACAGAGCAGCTAAAATTGAAGAGAGAAAAGAACAGAGAGAATAGAATGAAAAAATTGAGCAGGGGCTCAGAGAGGTGAATGACAACTAAACGCAAGAACATACGTGTCATGGGAGTTCCAGAAGGAGAAGAGAAAGGAAAAGGGGCAGAAAGAGTATTTGAGGAAATAATAGCTGAAAATTTCCCAACTCTCACAAAAGAAATGAACTTACATGTCCAAGAAGCACACCGTACCCCAATAAGAATAAATCCTAATAGACCTACGCCAAGACACATATTATTCAGAATGTCAAATGTAAAAGATAAAGAGAAAATTCTCAGAGCAGCAAGAGAGAAGCAAACGATCACGTACAAAGGACGTCCAGTAAGATTTTGTGCAGACTTCCCTTCAGAAACCATGGAGGTGAGAAGACAGTGGTATGATACAATTAGAAAACTGAAAGAGAAAAACTGCCAGCCGAGAATTCTTTATCCAGCAAAACTGTCCTTCAAATATGAAGGTGAATATAAAGTATTCACAAACAAACAGAAACTAAGGGAGTTTGCAAAAAATAATCTACCTTTGCAGGAAATATTAAAGGAAGCCTTAGAACCTGAAAGAAAAAGACAGGAGAGAGAGGCTTGGAGGAGAGTATAGAAGAAAGAAAAGCAGAAAGGATAACCAAAAGAGTAAAAAGAAAGACAAATATAAGATGACATATGAAAACCAAAGAATAAAATGGAGGAAATAGTGCATTTTCAGTAATATCATTGAATGTGAATGGATTAAATTCCCCAATCAAAAGATACAGGCTGACAGAATGGATAAAAAAACATGAGCCGTCCATATGCTGCTGACAAGAAACCTCAGACCCAAGGATACAAGCTGGCTGAAAGTAATAGGTTGGAAAAAGACACTCCACGCAAATAGTAAACAGAAAAGAGTAGGGGTAGCTATACTAATATCAGACAAAACAGACTTCATATGCAAAAAAGTGATAAGAGATGTGGAAGGCCATTATATATTAATAAAAGGGATGATCCTCCAGGAAGATATAACAGTCATAAATATCTACGCACCTAACCAGGGTGCCCGAAAATATATGAGACAAACTCTGGCAAAACTGAAGGGAGAAATAGACATTTCTACAATAATCGTCGGAGACTTCAACACCCCTCTCACATCATTAGATAGAACAACTAGACAGAAGATCAACAAGGAAACAGAGAACTTGAACAATATGATAAACAAGTTAGACCTAACAGACATATACAGAACACTGCATCCAAACTCAGCGGGTTATACATTCTTCTCAAGTGCCCGTGGATCTTTCTCCAGGATAGCCCACAATTTAGGTCACAATACAGCTCTCAATAAATATAAAAAGATTGAAATTATACAAAGCACCTTCTCAGATCATAATGGAATGAAACTAGAAATCAATAACAGACAGGAAAAAAGTAAATTTGCAAATGTGTGGAGACTGAACAACACACTCCTAAATATTCAGCGGGTCAAAGAAGAAATTGCAAGTGAAATCAGTAAATATATTGAGACTAATGAAAATGAGAACACAACATATCAAAACTTATGGGATACAGCAAAGGCAGTGTTGAGAGGGAAATTTATAGCCCTAAATGCCTATATTAAGAAAAAAGAGCTAAACTCAGAGATTTAACTGAACAACTAGAGAAACTAGAACAAGAACAGCAAACCAATCCCAAAGCAAAAAGAAGGAAAGAAATAATAAAGATTAGAGCAGAAATAAATGAAAATGAGAACAAAAACCAATAGAGAATATCAACAAAACCAAAAGCTGGTTCTTTGAGAAGATCAATAAAATTGACAAACCCCTCGCTAGACTAACAAAGAAAAAAAGAGAGAAGATGCAAATAAATACAATCAGAAATGAAAGGGGGGAAATTACAAATGACCTCAGAAATAAAAAGAATCAAAAGAGGATATTATGAGAAACTATATGCCAACAAACTAGAAAACCTGGATGAAATGGACACATTTCTAGAAACTCATAACGAACCTACACTGACACAACAAGAAATACAAGAACTTAACAAACCAATCACAATTAAGGAGATTGAATCCGTCATCAAAAATCTCCCAGCAAAGAAAAGTCCAGGACCAGATGGCTTCACAGGTGAGTTCTACCAAGCATTTCTAAAAGAATTAACACCAATCCTTTTTAAACTCTTCCAAAAAATTGAAGAGGAGGGAAAATTACCCAACACATTTTATGAAGCCAACATCACCTTAATACCAAAGCCAGATAAAGATTCCACAAGAAAAGAAAATTACAGACCAATCTCTCTCATGAACATAGATGCAAAAATTCTCAACAAAATACTTGCAAATCGAATCCAACAGCATATCAAAAGACTTATACATCATGACCAAGTGGGATTTATTCCTGGTATGCAAGGCTGGTTCAACATAAGAAAATCAATCAATGTAATACACCACATTAACAAATTGAAGGAAAAAAAACACATGATCATCTCAATAGATGCAGAAAAGGCATTTGACAAAATCCAACATCCTGTTTGATAAAAATACTTCAAAAGATAGGAATAAAAGGAAAATTCCTCAATATGATAAAAGGCATATATGAAAAACCCACAGACAACATACTCAATGGGGAAAGGCTGAAAGCTTTCCCCCTAAGATCAGGAACAAGACAAGGATGCCCACTGTCACCATTGTTATTCAACATTGTACTAGAAGTTCTAGCGAGGGCAATTAGACAAGACAAAAAAATTAAAGGCGTGCAAATAGGAAAAGAGGAAGTAAAACTCTCACTGTTTGCGGATGACATGATCCTGTATTTAGAAAATCCTGAAGTATCCACAACAAAGGTACTTGAACTAATAAATGAGTTCAGCAAAGTGGCAGGATATAAGATCAACACGCAAAAATCAGTAATGTTTTTGTACACTAGTACTGAACAATCTGAGGAGGAAATCAGGAGGAAAATTCCATTTTCAATAGCAACAAAAAGACTCAAATACCTAGGAGTTAATTTAACCAAGGAAGTACAGGACCTATATGCAGAAAACTACAAAACAATGCTAAAAGAAATTTAAAAAGACCTAAACAAATGGAAAGACCTTCCGTGTTCATGGATTGGAAGAATAAATATCATGAAGATGTCAATCTTGCCCAAACTGATTTATAGATTCAATGCAATACCATTCAAAACCCCAACAGCTTACTTTACAGAATTAGAGAAGGCAATTACCAAATTCATCTGGAAGGGTAAGTGCACCCGAATAGCCAAAAGTATTCTAAAAAAGAAGAGCAATGTGGGAGGAATTTCACTGCTTGACCGTGAAACATATTACAAAGCTACAGTGGTCAAAACAGCATGGTACTGGCATAATGATAGACATATCGATCAGTGGAATAGAATTGAGAATCCAGAAATAAACCCTCACCTATACAGTCAACTGGTTTTGTTTGTTTTTTTTTTTTTTAAGATTTTATTTATTTATTCATTTATCCCCCCCTTGCTGTTTGTGCTCACTGGGTCAGCTAACCATGCCATGCGGGGAGGCTTGCCTTCACCAGGAGGCCCTGGGAACCGAACCCGGCGCCTCCCATATGGTAAACGGGAGCCCTACTGATTGAGCCACAGCCGCTTCCCAGTCAACTGGTTTTTGACAAACCTACCAAGTCCACGCTCATGGAAAAAATCAGTCTCTTCAACAAATGGTGTTGGGAGAACTGGATATCTATAACCAAAAGAATGAAAGAGGACCCCTATCTCACCCCCTATACAAGAATCAACTCAAAATGGATAAAAGATCTAAATATAAAAGCCAGGACCATAAAACTACTGGAGGAAAATGTAGGGAAACATCTTCAAGACCTTGTAGTAGGTGGTGGTTTCTTGGACTTCACACCCAAAGCACGTGCAACAAAAGAAAAATTATATGAATGGGACCTCCTCAAAATTAAACACTTTTGCACCTCACAGGACTTTGTCAGAAGGGTGAAAAGGCAGCTGACTCAATGGGAAAAAATATTTGGAAATCACATATCTGATAAGGGTTTAATATCCAGGATATATAAAGGGATGTTACAACTCAACAATAAAAAGACAAATGACCCAATTAAAAAATGGGCCAAAGACTTGAATAGACATATCTCCGAAGAAGAAATACAAATGGCAAAAAAAACACATGAAGAAATGCTCAACCTCACTCATGATTAGGGAAATGTAAATTAAAACTACAATGAGATGTCATTTCACACCTATCAGAATGGCCACTATTATAAAGACAGAGAACTACAAGTGTTGGAGAGGATGTGGAGTGATAGGAACACTTCTTCACTGTTGGTGGGAATGCAGGATGGTACATCCACTATGGAGGACTGTTTGGCAGTTCCTAAAGAAGTTGAATATAGACTTGCCACGTGACCCTCCAATGCCACTACTGGGTATATACCCAGAAGAACTGAGAGCAGTGACACGAACAGACATCTGCACACCAATGTTCATAGCCACATTATTCACCATTGCCAAAAGTTGGAAACAACCCAGGTGTCCATCAACAGATGAATGGATAAACAAACTGTGGTCTATTCACACGATGGAATATTATGCAGCTGTAAGAAGAAATGAAGTCATAAAGCTTATGGCAACATGGATGAACCTGAAGGACATTAAGTTGAGTGAAGCAAGCCAGACACAAAGGGACAAATACTGTATGAATGCATTACTATGAACCAAATATATTGTGTAATATATTGTTTGATTAAAAAAAAAAAAAAATACATGTATCCATTACATTTAATTGAGCAATATATGTATTTATTCATCTGTTTACTTTTTAGTTTTTAATTGTTTATGTTTTCAATTATTAAATGTACAAAATAAAGTTTAAAAAAATCACACAAAAAATACATTTTGTAAAATCTAAGTTAAGCACTAATACTTTTTTTTTTTTTTTAAAGATTTTATTTATTCATCCATTTATCCCCCCCTTGCTGCTTGTGCTCTCTGGGTCAGCTAACCACGCCGCGCGGGCGGGCCTGCCCCCACCAGGAGGCCCCGGGAACCAAACCCGGAGCCTCCCACACGGCAAACGGGAGCCCTACTGATTGAGCCACAGCCGCTTCCCAGCACTAATACTTTTTAAAAAAGATTATTTATTTATTTATTTATTTATTTCTCTTCTCCCCCATTGTTTATGCTTGCTGTCTCCTCATCATCTTTTTAGGAGGCACCAGGAATGAAACCCAGGACTTCTCAAGTGGTAGGGAGGAACCCTATCGCTTGAGCCACCTCCACTCCCTGCTTTTTGTGTCACTCATTGTCTCCTTGTTGGGACAGCTTGCTGCAACAGCTCACTGTCTTGGCCATCTTTTCTAGGAGGCATGGAGAACCAAACCCAGTATCTCCATGTGGTAGGTGGGTGCCCAACAAGTTGAGCTGCATCAGTTTCCCAATACATTTTTAAAAGAAGTGAAACTGATACACTAAGAGATAAAATGGGAGTCATATAAAATGGTCAGTTACAAGCAGAGAAGGCAGAAAAAGAGGGGAGAAAACACAACAAATGCAATGAATAGAAAACAATGGCCTGGCTACATCAATAATCACTTTAAATGTGAACCATCTAAAAATTCCAGATAAAAGTTAGAGATTTTCAAATGGACCAAACAATAACAAAATAAGACATGACTATTCTCTACAAGAAACACAATTGAAATGTAAAGATTCAGACTGGGTAAAAGTAATAGGATGGAGAAAAATACCATGATAACTCCAATCAAAAGAAATTTTGAGTTCCTATATTGATTTCAGACAAATCAGTCAGAACAAGGAAGCTTTTAAGGGATAAAGGGGGAATTACCTAATGATAAAACAGTTCATTTTCCAAGAAGACATAATCGTAAATGTATGAACATAACAACAGAGCATCAAAGTACATGAGGCAGGGGAGTAGATGTGGCTCAAACAGGTGAGTGCCTGCTTCCCGTTTGGGAGGTCCCTGATTCGGTTCCCAGTGCCCCCTAGAAAACAAAACAAACAAAAAAAACTGCAAAACAAAAAGAAAACCAAGTCAGGGGAGCCAGTGTGGCTCAGTGGTTGAGCGCCAGCTTCAATCCCCAGCCCCCAGTATCACAAATAATAATAATAATACATGAAGCAAAACCTGATAGAACTGAAAGAAGAAATAGACAAATCTATTAGGGTTGGAATTCTCAATTCTTCATTAATTGAGATATCAAGCAGGCAAAAAATCAGTGAAGATAGAGATGACCTTAACAGCATTATCAATCAACTTAGTCTAATTGACATCTATAGAATCCTCCATCCAACAATAGTGGAATACACAGTCATCTCCAGCTCAAATGGAACAATAAACAAGATAGAACACATTTGGGGTCATAAGACACGCATTAATAAATTTAAAAGAAAACACAACATATGAGGTAACAACACAATTCTAAATAGCCTAAGCCAGGCTATTTGAAAGGCTATGAAAGTAGTATCAAGAGAAATTGTAGGACTACCAGGAAGATGGTGGACTACAAAGAATGGGATTCTCTTCTCCAAAAAAAATAGCTAGAGGACAGTCTGAAACAGACTAGAAAAAGATCATCAAAGGTTTAGGACACCAAGTGAAGGCTGGACACCACCAAGAGGAGAGAGGGACAAAGGAGGGAAATCGTGGCAACAGAACAGTGAGTTGAAACCAGCGGCTGCTGCTGTCGGCACCCTCCCCCACACTAAAGACCCTATAGAATTCTCAGGTCTCTCGGCCTGTTACTCCGGACAAAGGGGACTCCCGGGATATACCACCCCAGGAAAGGAGAGAGAGACACACACAGCTAAGATGGACTCAGCTTCTAACCAACAAATTTGATCTGCTGGGTCCCACAAGCCCTTCCAGGCCAAGTGAGACCACACAGTGGTTTGCCTCGGAGCCAACGAAGGACTGGAGAAATCTGACCGTCCCAATCTCCTTCTCTTGTAGCCAGGACTAATTGTTGAGGATGACCCAGGAAAGGGGAGAGAGAGGGACACAGCCTAGGCTGACTCAGTTTCTGATCCACAAATTTGATCTGCTGTGTCCTAAGAGCGCTTCCAGGCTAGATGGGGCAGCGCCATTGTTTGCCTTGGAGCCTGCAAGGAGCTAAAGATATACAATCCTCCCTATCTCCTCCTCTACTAACAGAGACTGATTGTTGAGGACTTAGATAGGAGTGGGAATATTTCTTAGCTGGGGGGAAGGGTGGGGGCTGCCAGAGAAGGCTGGAGAACCTCTCTGAGAAAGTTTGAATTACAAAGCTCCTAGCCTCCAGACAGAAAGCTCTATCACATTGATCTGGTCTGTGTTGCAACAAATATATCCAACCAGGCATTGAACTGAGAGCTGCCAAAGAGCACCATCTCCTGGCAGACCAAGGAAGTGCAGGTAAGAAAATTAAAAATAAATAGGAGAGGCTTTTTCTGGCCTCTATAGCCTCCCTGCCCAAGTCCCTAGGAAGCGACTCTACAAACAATTACTGGATCTAGTGCCCAGTTTTCAGCAACCAGCAGGACAATCCTAACAATCCAGGTCGAGCCAAAAATCAAAGAGCAGTGGTAACACACAGCCTCCTGCCACTAAATCCCTACAAAAGAGAAAGATTGAGCATCTGAATAAACTACATCCTAATCAGATGCCTAGATATCAGCAAAAAAAAAAAAAAAAAAAAAAAAAAATTACAAGCATACTAGGAAAATAGAAGACATGGTCCAAGAAAAGGAATACATCAAAGCCCCAGAAGAGATGCAGAATTTGAGTGAACTAATCAGCAAGATGCACACAAATTCCCAAAATCAAATTAATTAGTTGAAAGACAATATACTTAAAGTTATAAATGACATCAAGAAGACATTGAGTGATCGCAAAGAAGAATTTGAAATCCTGAACAGAAAAGTAACAGAGCTCATATGAATGAAAGACACAATAGGTGAGATCAAAACCACATTTGAGGCATACAACAGCAGACTCGAAATGATAGAAGAAGGAATAAGTGATAACAAATACAGACCAGCTAAAATTGAAGAGAGAAAAGAACAGAGAGAGAAAGGAAAGGAAAAAATTTAGCAGGGGCTCAGAGAGATGAATGAGAACACAAAACACAGCAACATACGTGTCATGGGAGTTCCAGAAGGAGAAGAGAAGGGAAAGGGGGCAGGAAGAGTATTTGAGGAAATAATAGCTGAAAATTTCCCAACTCTCATGAAGGAAATGAACTTACATATCCAAGAAGTGCACTATAACCCAATCAGAATTAATCTAAATAGACCTACTCCAAGACACATACTACTCAGAATGTCAAATGTCAAAGATAAAGAGAAAATTCTCAGAACAGCAAGGGAGAAGCAAACCATTACATAAAAGAGATGTACAGTAAGACTTGGCACAGATTTCTCTTCAGTAAACATGGAGATGAGAGACAGTGGTTTGATACAATTAGGAAACTGAAAGAGAAAAATGCCAGCTGAGAATTCTTTATCCAGCAAAACTGTCCTTCAAATATGAAGATGAGTATAAAATATTCACAAACAAACAGAAACTAAGAGAGTTTGCAAAACAGAATCCACCTTTGCAGGAAATATTAAAGGAAGCCTTAGAACCTGAAAGAAAAAGACAGGAGAGAGAGGCTTGGAGGAGAGTATAGGAGAAAAAATAGCAGAGTATAGAAGAAAGAATAGCAAAAATGATAACCAAAAGAGTAAAAAGATAGACAAAAATAAGATGACATATGAAAACCAAAGAATAAAATGGAGGAAGTAAATAGTGCATTTACAGTAATATCATTGAATGTGAATGGATTAAACTCCCCAATCAAAAGATACAGACTGATAGAATGGATAAAAAAACATGAGCCATCTATATGCTGCTTACAAGAAACAAACTTTAGACCCAGGGATACAAACCAGCTGAAAGTGAAAGGTTGGAAAAAGATACTCCATGTGAATAGTAACAAGAAAAGAGCAGGGGTAGCTATACTAATATCAGACAAAACAGACTTTAAATGCAAAAAAGTTATAAGAGATAGAGAAGGCCATTATGTATTAATAAAAGGGACAATCCACCAGGAAGATATAACAGTCATAAATATCTACGCACCTAACCAGGGTTCCCCAAAATACATGAGAAAAACTGGCAAAACTGAAGGAAGAAATAGACATTTCAATAATAATCGTTGGAGACTTCAACACCCCCACTCACATCATTAGATAAAACAACTAGACGGAAGATCAATAAGGAAAAATAGAACTTGAACAATATGATAAACGAGTTAGACATAACAGACATATACAGAACACTGCATCCAAACTCAGCGGGTTATACATTCTTCTCAAGTGCCCGTGGATCTTTCTCCAGGATAGCCCACAATTTAGGTCACAATACAGCTCTCAATAAATATAAAAAGATTGAAATTATACAAAGCACCTTCTCAGATCATAATGGAATGAAACTGGAAATCAATAATAGAAAAAAAGTAAATTTGCAAATGTGTGGAGGCTGAACAACACACTCCTAAATTATCCATGGGTCAAAGAAGAAATTGCAAGTGAAATCAGTAAATATATTGAGACAAATGAAAATGATAACACAATGTATCAAAACTTATGGGATACAGCAAAGACAGTCTTGAGAGGGAAATTTATAGCCCTAAATGCCTATATTAAAAAAGAAGAAAGAGCTAGACTCAAAGATTTAACTGAACAACTAGAGAAACTAGAAAAAGAACAGCAAACCAATACCAAAGCAAGCAAAAGGAAAGAAAGATTAGAGCAGAAATTAATGAAATTGAGAACAACAACAACAATAAATAGAGAATATCAACAAAACCAAAAGCTGGTTCTTTTTAGAAGAGCAATAAAATTGACAAACCCCTAGCTAGACTAACAAAGAAAAAAGGAGAGAAGATGCAAATAAATACAATCAGAAATGAAAGGGGGGGAGTTACAACTGACCACACAGAAATAAAAACGAATCATAAGAGGACAGTTTGAGAAACTGTATGCCAACAAACTAGACAATGTAGATGAATGGACAAATTCCTAGAAATGCACAAGCAACCTACACTGATGCTACAAGAAATACAAGAACTTAACAAACCAGTCACATTTAAACAGATTGAATCTCCCAGCAAAGAAAGGTCTGGGACCAGATGGCTTCACAGGTGAATTCTACCAAGCATTTCAAAAAGAATTAACACCAATACTGTTTAAACTCTTCCAAAAAATTAAAGAGGAGGGAGCATTATCCAACACATTTTATGAAGCCAACATCACCCTAATGCCAAAGCCAGATAAAGATACTACAAGAACAGAAAATTACAAGACTAATCACTCTAATGAACATAGATGCAAAAACCCTCAACAAAATACTTGCAAATAGAATCCAACAACATATCAAAAGACTTATACATCATGACCAAGTGGGATTTACTCCTGGTATGCAAGGCTGTTTCAACATAAGAAAATCAATCAACGTAATACACCACATTAACAAATTGAAGGATCATCTCATTTGATGCAGAAAAGGCATTTGACAAAATCCAGCATCCTTTTTTGATTAAAAAAAATTTTTTTTTCAAAAGATAGGAATAGAAGGAAAATTCCTCAATATGATAAAATGTATATATGAAAAACCCACAGCCAACATCGTGCTCAATGCAGAAAGTTTGAAAACTTTCACTCTAAGATCAGAAACGGACAAAGATGCCCACTATCACCATTGTTATTGTATATTGTACTAAAAATTCTAGCTAGGGCATTTAGACAAGAAAAAAAAAATTAAAGGCATCCAAATAGGAAAAGAGAAAGTAAAACTCTCACCGTGGATGACATGATCCTGTACTTAGAAAATCCTGAAGTATCCACAACAAAGCTACTTGAGCTAATGAGTTCATCAAAGTGGCAGGATACAAGATCAACACGGAAAAATCAGTAATGTTTTTGTACACTATTACTGAACAATCTGAGGAGGAAATCAGGGGGAGATTTCCATTTTCAATAGCAACCAAAAGACTCAAATAGCAAGGAATGAATTTAACCAAAGAAGTACAGGAGCTATATGCAGGAAACCACAAAACAATGCTAAAAGAAAATTTAAAAGTCCTAAACAAATGGAAAGACATTTTGTGTTCATGGATTGGAAGAATAAATATTGTGAAAATCGGGAAGCGGCTGTGGCTCAATCGGTGGGGCTCCCGTTTGCCATGTGGGGGTCCCTGGGTTCGGTTCCCGGGGCCTCCTGGTGGGGGCGGGCCCACCCGTGCGGCGTGGTTGGCTGACCCGGTGAGCACGGGCAGCGGGGGGGGGGGGATAAATGAATGAATAAATAAAATCTTAAAAAAAAAAAAAATTGTGAAAATCAATTTTACCAAACTTATTTATAGATTCATTGCAATACCAATCAAAATTCCAACAGTTTACTTTACAGAAATAGAAAAGGGAATTATCAAATTCATTTTGTAGAGAAGTGCACTCAAATAGCCAAAAGCATTCTGAAAAAGAAGAGCAATGTGGGAGGAATTTCACTGCCTGACCTTGAAACATATTACAAACTACAGTGATCAAAACAGCATGGTACTGGCATAAAGATAGACACATTGATCAGTTGAATAGAATTGAGAATCCAGAAATAGGCCCTCACCTATACAGTCAACTGGTTTTTGATAAACCTACCAAGTTATAGTTAACAGGACAAAACAATCTCTTCAGCAAATAGTGCTGGGAGAACTGGATATCTATAACCAAAAGAATGAATGAGAACCCCTATCTCACTCCCTATACAAGAATCTCCTCAAAATGGATCAAAGACCTAAATATAAAAGCCAGGACCACAAAACTACTAGAAGAAAATGTAGGGAAACATCTTCAAGACCTTGTAGTAGGTGGTGGTTTCTTGGACCTTACACCCAAAGCATGTGCAACAAAAGGAAAAATAGATAAATGGGACCTCCTTAAAATTAAACACTTGCATCTCAACAAGACTTTGTCAAAAGGGCAAAAAGGCAGCCAACTCAATGGGAGAAAATATTTGGAAATCACATATCTGATAAGGCTTTAATATGCAGGATATATAAAGAGATGTTACAACTCAACAATAAAAGACAAACAACCTAATTGAAAAATGGGCAAAAGACTTAAAGACATTTGTCCAAAGTTGTAATACAAATGTCAAAAAAACACATGAAGAAATGCTCAACAACACTAATGATTAGAGAAATGCAAATCAAAACTACAGTGAGATATCATTTCACACCTATGTGAATGGCCAGTATTAAAAAGTCAGAGAACTACAAGTGTTGGAGAGGATGTGGAGAGATAGGAACACTTATTTACTGTTGGGGGAATGCAGAATGGTACAGCCATTGTGGAGGACTATTTGGCAGTTCCTAAAGAAGTTGGATATAGACTTGCCATGTGACCCTGTAATACCAATACTGGGTATATACCCAGAAGAACAGAGAGTAATGACATAAACAGACATCTGCACACCAATGTTCATAGTAGCATTATTCACAATTGTCAAAATTGGAAACAACCCAAGTTTCCATCAACAGATGAATAGATAAACAAACTGTGGTGTATTCACACGATGGAATATTATGCCACTGTTAGAAGAAATGAAATCGTAAAGCATATGACAACATGGATGAACCTGGTGGACATTATGCTGAGTGAAGCAAGCCAGATACAAGAGGACAAATAATATGTGATTGCATTACTATGAACAAATACATTGTGTAACATATTTTATGATTCAAAGAAAAATTTATATGTATCCAGTACATTTAATTGAGAAATGGATGTTTTTATTCAACTGCGTTATCTTTTATTTTTTAATTGTTTATATTTTCAATTATTAAATGTACAAAATAAAGTTTAAAAAAAGATTAATTGTAAAATGTCTTGAACTAAATGATAATGAAAATACAATTTATCAAAAAATTTGTGAAATTAATGAAAGCAGTGCTTACATACAAATTTCTGGCATAAAATACATATATTATAAAAGAAGAATGATCTAAAATCAATAACCTAATATTTCACCTTAGTAAATTAGAGAAAGAATAGTAAATTAAGTCTGAAGCAAGCAGAAGAAAAGAGATAAAGAATAAAGCATAGGCCCTGATCAAGATGGTAATGACAGATGCATCAGGGCTCTGTCCCCCTACAGAAGCCTTGAATAACCAGCAATAATTGGGATAAACCTCTTTATAAAAACTCCAGTAAACTACTAGTTAAAGTACTAGAATAATAGAGTGAGTGCTGAATCAAGAAAAGACCACTAAAAAGCAGTTGCCAGCACAGTGAAGAGGTGACCCATGCTCCCAGTATGGATCCCTGGTCCCAGTTACAGAGGGAATAAAATTGTGCATATGCAGGGAGCATATGTATATGAGCCAGTTTGTCTGGTGGTTGGCCCGATGGAATTGCTGTCCCAGATCTTACCTGGCATGTAGAAGGCAGTTTACAGAGCTCTCCTACAGAACACAAGTCCTGCTGCCTGGGGCAAGGAATGCAGGCTGTAGGACACAGAGTGCAAGGCCTGTACACTGAGGAAACTGTTTTCCAGGCAAGAGGAGCCATTCAAGCTGCACACATGCCTGAGAAAAGATGCATGCACAGAAACGATCAGGGAGGCTCCTATGCTTTGGCCTGGAGCTATTCTCTAAACCCACTGAATGGGTAAACTCTGAAGGAGAGCACTTGCACAGGTCAGTCTACAAAAAAAGATTGGGGAAGATGTTTTCTTTTTTTCTTCTTCTTCTTCTTTTTCTTTTGTTAACTCCTGTCATTTGAGGAAATATTTGAACTTATCATTATTATTTCATTTTCCTATTAATTATATTTGGCGGGAAGCGGCTGTGGCTCAATCAGTAGGGCTCCCGTTTACCATATGGGAGGCCCCGGGTTCGGTTCCCGGGGCCTCCTGGTGAGGGCAGGCCCGCCCGCACGGCGTGGTTAGCTGACCCAGCGAGCACAAGCAGCAAGGGGGGTATAAATGAATAAATAAATAAAATCTTAAAAAAAAAAAAAAATTATATTTGGCTATTTTAATGGCTTCATTTTTTAATAGGCTTTGGATCACAGAAGGGTTACAACTGGGTCAGGGGAGATTCATTAGTGTGGGGTGTCAGTGATGGTGGATACATGGGAGGACGTTCACCTGGGCATACATATAAGGTATATAAAATTGTTCACAAGTTCATGGGGCATTGTCACAGTGGATGGAGACTCACACAATAATGAGAGAATATTGAATTCCCATCCTGGAGAGCTCTGCCACATTCTCTAATGGAGCAGCAACAGTCCCTCACGTGCAGGGGCAATGACTGGTGGAGGAGGATGATCCACTGATGGGCCCTTGATATTGACAACTATGCTTATGAGCCTTTGCTCTTGAAATTGAAACTTCGCCTATTGTTATAGGGTGCCTAAGAGTTGCCTCCTGAGAGCCTCCTTGTTACTCAAATGTAGACTTTCTCTAAGTCAAACTCAGCATATAAATGCCTTATCTTCTGCCCAGCATGGGACATAACTCCAGGGCATGAGCCTCCCTGGCACTGAGTGATTACTACCAGCACCAACTAGCAATGCAACTGGAAAAAGACCTCAAATAAAAGGAGGAAAATGTAAAGACAAATGAATTTATATGGCTAAGAGACTTCAAAATGAGTCAAGAGGTCATCCCAGAGGTAACACTTATGCACATCTCAGCAGGATCTCAGACTGCCAAAGTGGATACTACCTCAAATAGTGGGGCTCCTAAGGGCTCTGGAGACACCCAGGGCCTATGGTCAGGGCAGATAGTGCCGGAGTTTGGTGCCTTGCCAGTGGGCCCTTCTTTGGAGTTTGTGCTCCTGAGAGTAACAGAGTTGGACTCGGTTATAACTTCCCTACACATGGCTCATCTGTCCCTTCTAGTTAAACCTATACTTGGTGCTGGAGTTAGTGGGTGTACATCCCAGAGACTCAAGTCTTAGGACTGTCCATGTGCCAGCTGGGCCCAGAACCTCAATAGAGTTGCAATACCTACTATACAGCTCATTGGATTCACCCAGGACAACTAACAAGGAGATGTTGATGGACAATGACCATCCCAAGGAACAGAGAACCTGCAAATGCAAGTTAGATAGTCCCATCCATTTTCCCCATGGCATATAAGACCCCTCTCATTTAGAGGTGGAGTGGATATCACCACCCCAGAATCATCAGGATTGGTGAAAGAACTATGGACTAGAGTGGACTTACTGGTACTCTACTATAGACATATTATGATTCTAACAATGGAAGAAATTACAACATTGATGTGGAGCTAGTGGCCACTGGAGGCTCTGGGGTCAGGGAGAGGGAAAAACAGTTGTAATATGGGGGCTTTTTCAGGACTTGGGAATCACCCTGAGTGATGTTGCAATGACAGATATAGGCCATTTTATGTCATCACATAATATGCATAACTGTAGGACAAAGTGTAGACTACAATGTGAACTATGGCCCATGCTTAATGGCAAAGCCCCAGGATGCGTTTATCAATTGCAACAAATGTGCCACACTAATTAAGGATGTTTATGTGGGAGGGTGTTGGAGGTGTGGGGAGTGGGACATATGGGAATCCCTATATTTTTTGTATAACATTTATGTAATAAAAGGATCTTTTAAAAAATAAAAAAATATATATTATTACAAACAACAACAACAATAACAAAACAAATACTAGCTAGAGGGAAGTGGATGTGGCTCAAGCGATTGGGCTCTTGTCTACCATATATGAGTTCCAGGGTTCAATACCCAGGGCCTCCTGGTGAAGGCAACCTGGCCAATGTGGTGAGCTGGCCCAGGCAGAGTGCTGGCCCCCATGGTGTGCTGATCTGCACGGCATGCTGGCCCGCTCAGGAGTGCTGGCCTGCATGGAGTGTGGGCCTGTATGGAGAGCTGGTGCAGCAAGATGACACAACAAAAAAGAGACACAGAAGAGAGACAATAAGAGATGCAGCAGACCAGGGAGCTTAGGTGGCACAAGAGATTGAGTCCCTCTCTCCCATTCCAGAAAGCCCCAGCATTGGTTCCCAGTGCAGCCTAAAGAGAAGACAAGCAGACACAGAAGAACACACAGTGAATGGACACAGAGAGCAGACAGCAAGTGCAAAAACAACAAGAGGGAGATAGATAAATAAATAAATAAATAAATAAATAAATAAATAAATAAATAAATAAATAAATAAAT